>NJDC01008561.1:120687-145680 GCA_002245475.1 Calephelis virginiensis
TATATATATAATATAAATATATAATAATATAATATAAAATTATTTATAAAGTACCTTTTGGTTTTGGCGCCATCGACAGAAAAGATAGTCAAAGTTTTTTCATAATTATTGAATTTCGTGTTAATTTTGAGTAAAATTAATCAATTTTGGTGGCATTTTGTACAGTTTTGTTCAGTAAAGGTGCACAAATTAAATAATAATGAAGAAATTAGCGTATCGTATATTTCCTTCTTGCCGCCAAATCTCATTACATGAGCTTGTGTAAAAAGGCCACCGCTTTACCCAAGAGCCTGACATGACTTACTGACGACTTATGACTGATGACTAATTATAATTGATATAAAATTTGATGCAAATTTCTACTTGACTAATGGCAAAATACTAAAGAGATTGCCAAAACCTAAAGAAAGAAACAAAGAAGGAAGTATATTTTAGCCCGTATCCCCGAAGATGAAGACAGAGGTACAAAAACGACACCCACGACTAGCCGAAGTCGGTATTTTTATTTAAAATATTTATTATTCAAATAATTAGTTATGTGTATGAGATATGACACTTTTAGTATTATAACAAATTATTTCTATATAATTAATACAAATCTCATAACAACAAATTAATATTTTTTTACCTTTATAAATAATTATAAGGTGGTAAGTATGCACATATTTTACAAACTACTAACATTTCCAACCCTATCCAGTGAGCAGAGGACGGTAAATCAAACTCCCCAGCAACCAGGATTAGGTATAACCTATCTGCTTGTAACGAAGATTACCGAACTACAAACTCGTATAACTATTTTATAATCGTTTTTTTTTAATACCAACTTTTGCCCGCGGCTTCGCACGCGTTAAATTCAAGTAAACAATTCCACTTTCCCTATACCATGAAGAATTTTAGAACAGATAGCAGAAATTCTTACAAATTTACTATATTTTTACTTATTTTCCTTATACATTTTACGTATTAATTTTATTTTTTACAATTCTTTTATTCTTTGCAAAGTGCAAATATAAGAAACAAGCTTCTCTATGGTACTCCTAATTGGTTAAAACCCCACATAGGCAGCGCTGACATTTTTCGAGGATTGGACCTACAATTCGAACAAGACAGAACAATTCGCGACTCTGCGGCCGCGGCCTTTCATAAAGCATCATCATCCAGACGGTAGTAATCACGCCCTAATCACGCCTTCCACAAAGGTGACCTTGGTCCAAACTTTGTTTGAAATAAATAAAAATTTGGATTAAATCGACGTTTCTCACAGATTCAAACCAATATTTTAATCCATTGGTACGCGGGGCGATGCAGTGAAACGGCGCTGCAAACATTTTTTTTGTGTCTAGTTTTAAATCTGAGATCATTTCTAAAATACTCATTTAAATGAAAAATATGTACTAATGGGGATTAGGATTAGGGAATTATTAGAATACTGATAGGAGAAAGAGTGAAAACCACATTAAAATCCGTTAAAGATTTAAGCATACATATGGACAGATAACGAAAAGCGACATTGTTTTGTACTTAAAGTGATTTTATTTGACGAATGAGTAATTCTTACTTTAATAGCAACTCTTCTAAATGTTAATATGAAAACTTACGAAAATCAGGCTGGTCACAGTTTAAACAAATGAAAGCAACGAAAAGGCTTCCATCTATTTCCGACTGATTAATCTCCGAGAGCAATCGAAGTCGTTTGCTTTACGCTGAAATTTCCAGCCCAAGAGCTGACGCCATTTGATAGTTATTTCATAACCGCTAAAGTCGTATGATAATTTTATTTTAGATTATTTTAAAAACTAACCTGTAGGGTCACTCTTGAATCTCGATTTCATACAAATTGGTATTTGGTTATATCCCATTCCAATTTGCATTTTAGTTACTCTTGAACACAATACTAGCGAATTATTAACTGAACAACAAATTAATGATTTTTTGGAATTAAATAGAGTAGAGTTTTTTTTTTTCTCAAAGTACACTTGTGCATTTTTTGACTGTCGAATAACTTAATATTTGACATTTCATACATTTCAAAATACTCTACGACATTAAATAAGTATAATATTGGTAGATATTATTATTATTAATTTATATACCTATTTGTACTAATTGAGAAATTATAACCCAATACAATGTTAAATTTAAATGTTAATGATCCGCTAATACTGTGTTCAAATGTACCCAAAGTGACATATCCGAATCCAATTTCCAATTTATAAGAAGTCGAGATCTAAGAGTAATCATACTGATTAAATTAAGGTAAAAATATAGAATGTGAAAAATATTCGGACTTCGCCGCTGTGTAGGGTAAGGAGGGGGAATGGCGCTCAGTGGGTAATGGCACAGATTACTTAATAGTTACTACGTAATGGCGCTCACCTCTATAACTCTGTCAAAATAGTACATTAGGATCACACCACGTCCTGTGAAGGGCGAGGGGACGGGGCCTCTAACGGGCAGCGATGCAATCGGTCAGTCAGCCCGCGTCGTGCGATCGTGAAGTACGTTTGTTTGTTTGCGGCCGCGCTGATCTAATATTTTGTCGAGTGTTTTTGACGGTAAGTCTAAAATTTTAAGGTTTTTTTATAACTTTATTTTGTTATCGGAGTAACACATCTTTCTTTATGATAATGCATTATTTTTGAACAATTTGTGTATGGTATTTTTTAAATTTCAAATGCATCACCTAACTACCTTTACCGCTCACCCGAGCGCCATTACCCCCTTAGTGATTTATTTTTTTATTGTTGTAGATATGCTAAGAAAACGTCAGAGAACCGCCGCTAAAGCGGCTTGGACCGAAGAACATCTTATTGCAGCTAAAACTGCAATAGAAGCGGGTGTTTCCATAAGAAAAGCCGGCAAACAATATAACATACCATTTTCTACTTTGAAAGATCGATTAAAAAATGACAACATGAATAGCCCAAGGCTAGGTCGCAAGCCTGTTTTTACCCCACAGCAAGAAATTGAAATTGCTGAACAAGTCAAGTTAATGGGATCGCTGTACTGTGGACTCAATGTCGCAGATTTACGTAAACTAGTTTATAAATATGCTGAACTCTACAATATAAAAAACAATTTTGATAAAAGCAGCAAAACAGCTGGATTGGATTGGGTGCACGCCTTTATGAAACGTAATCCTTCAGTTTCTATACGCAAAGCTGAAGCCACAAGCTTAAATAGAATTTCTGCTTTCAACAAACAAGAAATTACACATTTCTACAATAAACTTGGCGACTTAATGGAAAAACACAAGTTTATTCCTAATTATATTTACAACGCTGACGAAACTGGTATCACCACGGTGACAGACCCAGGGAAGGTGCTTGCTGAAAAAGGACAAAGAAGAGTTGGGTCTGTTACAAGCGGCGAACGAGGAAGCAACGTTACAGTCATGTGTGCGTTGAGTGTAGCAGGAAACTTCATACCACCCATGTTTATTTTTGCCAGGCACAGAATGACGCCTTTATTAGAAAAAGATGGCTCGGTTGGAGCATTATACAGCAACTCTAAAAATGGCTGGATAAACGAAGAATTATTTGTGACTTGGCTCAAACATTTTGCAGCATTTGCTAAACCTACCAAAGAATCACATGTGTTGTTAATTCTGGAAAATCACAGTAGTCACATTTCCCTTTCAGCTTTTAATTTTGCAAGGAAAACTACATCACAATGCTTTCCATTCCTCCACACAGTTCACACAGAACGCAGCCGCTAGATGTGTCTTTTTATGGGCCGCTGAAAGCTGCTTATAGGCATGAGTGTAACAGGCACATGAAGACACATTTGATGGCAAAAATAACTCCGTACGATGTTGCAGGTATTTTCAATAAAGCATACATACAGGTTACGAATATAAGTAAAGCAGAATCTGGATTTCGAGCCACGGGAATATACCCGTTTAATCCAAATATTTTCACCGATCAAGATTTTTTGGCAGCATCGCTGATGGCACCAGAATCGGAACACATAACTGAAAATCAAGATCCAAATGTCCAGAACAATGAAGATGCGCAGTCTGGAGGTATGGGCATAATTTCAGGACATATATTTCCTTTGCCAGGTCCATCAAACAGGGATCTATGATCTGAATCCGTTTTGGCAGTTACTTGTAACCAAGAACTTGCTGGTGGCCATACAACTCCGGTATCCTTTGCTACAATAGCAAAGACACCAACTATTGCACCATTTTCAAAGCCAAGTCAAAGACGGCGAAAACAACATGCTACCATACTGACTGCGACTCCTTTAAAAGTAATTTTAGAGGATAAAGAAAGGAAAAAAAATATGAAACTCAATAAGACTGGAAAAGATACAAAAACAAAACCAAAAAAAGTTGTCAAAGAGAAGAACAAACTTAAGCAACAAAAATCATACAAAAGAAAAATTTTACAAGAAAGTTCGTCAGAGAGTGAAGATGAAGCGCATGTTTGCGATGATGATAGCAACGACGAAATGAATGTGGATGATGATAATTACAATCAATGTATTATTTGTAAAGATTTCGGTAAGAATAACGAGTTATGGTATCGTTGCACTCTCTGTGGACTGTGGTCTTACGCTTTATGTTCAGGGTGGGATTCACCACATCAATACACTTGTGATTTATGTGAAGAAAAATAAAACCATTTCTAATTTGTCTAACCGCTAATAATAACTAAATCTGACTATCATAATGTAAGTTCATTAGACATTGATGACTGAAAGTAAATTAAAAAGGCTAATATAACGTACAAATAGAGGTAATGATGCTAATTTGTGATTGTAGACTTTACTTTTATTGTATGACGTTGATCTTATTAACATTTTATTTAATTATAATGTGTCTAACTTGATATATTCCAAGATGCATGTTTGAGCGGCATTACCCTGGACCCTGAGAGGCATTACCCAATGTCAGGGGCAATACCGCTCAAACCTGTTTTTTTTAAATGTTTCTTTACTAGAAATAGGTCAAAGATATAAGCTTTTTTTGTTACTTTGTTGATTAATCGATAATTAAAGACTTTATTACGATTCATAATTTTCATTTATAATAAATAATTTAAAAAATACATAATGTTTTCCTTGAGTGAGCGTCATTCCCCCTCCTTACCCTACTAAGTTGCAAGCATCGTGTCACATTACTAACAAAAGCCAATATGGGCCACGTTTTAAAACTAAGAATAACTTATCTAGCAATACTTATTACAAAACTATAGTAATGCCTATTTTTTAACTTGAGATGGATGGTACAAAAAAGTGTACATCGAGAGTATTAGACCACGTTAGTTTCAATAATTCAAAAGTCAAAAAACTTGCTTGTTTGTTCTCGCATCAAATTACTTATTACTATTCATTGATTTTGATCACACACATATCTTCAGGACAAGTCCCTTGCGTGGACTAGTAGGTAGAGACTCTCAAGTGCCAAATCTTACGATCTTGGCATCCCTGCCTGACTTCCTCCACAGTCATTACATTTTTCATACAAACACGCCAGTTTCGGAGACTCTTAACACCACCTTTTAATTTTGATCACATGAAGAATAGCAGCCCAATTTAAATTTCGTCTAAGTTTTGTTAAAATCGGTCAAAACAGAAGTGGACTTATCTTCGATTAAAGTATAAATGTAGGTAACAAAGCTAGAACTATAGCTATATAGCCGTCTTATTAAAGAAATGTAGCAAGCTAAATAATCCATCCGTTCCTGTTGCATTTCACAAGTCATAAGCTCACCTCATTTTAATCAGTCATTCATTCTTTCTTTCTATTTAAAAGCGAAAGTTGCTAAAAATGTCAAACAAATCAAACAATACTAAATTTCTAATACAGTATTGCGAAAATTTACCATCAGCATAGATGCGTCATTCTCCGGTGTATTACGCTATGGGCTAGCTTACTCTCCGGACCGGAACATGACAGTCATTATTAATAGGTAAGGCGATAGTTCCTACCTGGACAGGTTGCTGCACAGCACCAAAGAGTATATAAATACTAGGTAATAAGAGGCGAGACTTCCATAGATACATAGCAAATCTGAATTTGTATAAAGTTTACTTGAAAAAGTATAATCCGTATAATTGAAAGTAAGTCTAAAGGCATTCAGATATAAGGTAACTAGTTTCATATGATTTGGGCGAATAAAAAACATAGTAAACTTATTTTTTTTATTTTTTGATATGAAAGTTGCGCCGGAGTTTTGGCGCCATCAAGAGAAAATATGGTCGCAGTTTTTTCATAATTATTGAATTTCGTGTTGATATTGAGTGAAATTAGTCAATTTTGGTGGCATTTTGTAAACATTTATTCAGTGAAAGAGCACAAATGAAATAATCATTATGAAATTAGCTTATCGTGTATTTCCTCGTTGCCGCCAAATCTCATTACATGAGCTTGAGTAAACAGGCCACCGCTTTACCCAAGAGCCTGACATGACTTCCTGACGACTTATGACTGATGACTATGAAAATTAATTGAAATTGATATAAAATTTGATGCAAATTTCTACTTGACTAATGGCTAAATACTAACGTGAAGGCCAAAACCTAAAGAAGGAAAAGAAGAAAGTTGCGCCAAACTGCACAGCACTACTTAGTACAGTAGTCTATTTATTAATGACACATTGTTTCAAACCTATACTCACTTCTAATGAGCTGCCAGGCAAATAATGAGAAAACAACAACAAGGAGAAAATTAATTAAATTAAAAAAAAATAAAAAAAAAGTCACTAGCTTTCTTGAAGACTTAACCACTTAGACTTTGAAGAGTTATAAGGAATGTAGGTATATACCTAATTGTATTCGGTCATTTTAAAAAAATCGGTAATTAGGTACTGAAATAGTTATTATGAAGTAGATGAGCGTAACTAAATTGTAAAACTAAGGATACGATAATAAAAATACAGGCTGACTAATAAATAAATAAATGCCCCTGGACAAGTTAAAAATTGAATAGAACCAAAAAGTAAGCAAATTACTTGTGTTATGAGAGTTAGACCATTCTAATACACATAAATACTTAAATAGATACCAGAATAAATTTAATAAACCACAGACCCGGGAATGATGAGATCTAAATGTTCATCACACAAATGCCTGCGCCGAGCATTTCTCGGTCGGTCGGTGTTAGGCGCGTACGTTAGCCCCTCGACCAATGAGGTTGTCAATAGGAAACACTATTAGATACTAACAGAAAACTACTTCGACTCCTTTTAGAGCTAAAGCAAAAAAAAAAAATAAGTAAGCTTCTTCACGCCCATATCCCGGAAACGGTAGGCAGAGGCACAACCAGGGCACCCACGACTAGCCGAAGACACTAAGTCCCAGAATGTGATAGGTGGTAAGCCTGCCGCCAACCGGGCACAAATAATGCCGGGCAACGTTATTCTTATTAGAAACTCGAAAATTTAATTTCAATTTTTTTTTGTCTCCCGGTCGGGGGTCGAACTCGGGACCTCAAGAAGTCAAATCCGACGCCGGACCACTAGACCACAGAGTTTTCCATTGTTATGCTTAATCAAAACAGATTGAATAAGGACGGCGATATCTTCAATAGAAGTATCTAAATCAAATTAATAAAAAGTGGCAGCATGAAGCTAATGTTGGTGCAGTGCAAGTGCAACAACTAAAAATGCTTAATTATTTTGTTTTAGATGGCGAATCACATCGCAGTGGGCTTCACACTGGCTCGGACTTTCCTGCTACTTCTCATCTTGGGAACCACATACGGACAGTACTCAATCGGTAGCTATTTAGTTTAATATTACATAAATAAATAGTAAATATCCCTGGAGTGTAGAATCTCCATGTCATGAGAATTTGCAATGAAAATGAAATTAAAGATACGTTTTTTACACATTATTAGCAAGTTATTAACATTCTGGAACAAACAAATTCAACGAATTCGATAAAATGGTTTATTGTTGACTAGTAACTTAATGTTAATAATTCACCAGTATTGTGTTCAAGAGTACTTAAAATGTGATACTCCATTCCAATTTCCAATATTGCATGAATCAAGGTTCTAGAGTAACAGTACTGGACACAAATTTATTCGAACTCCAAAGGAAGGAAACCATATTTTTAATTAACAACTATATTACAACAAATACTGACAACCTGAAACAAAGACACCCAGGCCCAATAATAGATGTTCATCACACAAATGTCTACTCCGTCGGGCACCCGCCGCAAATGCTATTTGAAATTATCGAACAGTGCAGTGAAATCTGGGGGCACGGGAGTACCCCCGCCAAGACGAGCCAAGCGAAGCGCAAGCGCAAGGGCACTACCTACGGAAGCGGTTCGTCGTATGTTTGAACCTTCATAATTTGAGTTTGGATTATACCTGATAAACAAAATTTTCGGGATAAATATTATTTAAAATCATTAAATACCCCTGTTGAAAATTTTAGTAGAAAATAAATAGAATAAGTATCAGTTACAAAATAAAACGTATTTACGATATTATTTACTCAAACAATAAAAAGTAGATGTTAGTAAAGTTTCTATCTATTTTTTTGTAAATTCATAATCAATTTATTGTCGGATTTTTTTACTGAGCAATAATTTTACAGTTAGTAAAGTAATAAAAAATAGCTTATAGTCATCTATGGCTCTTGTTTTATTTTGTAAAAAAAGAGTGGTTGCTGTTCGGATTGTAAAAGTATCATGTCAACCTTTAGGCGTACACTTTACCCAGTGACCATCACTAAAAAGATACATAATCAGCCCCCAGTGGGGTCAACTACTCTTGATTCTCGATTTCAGGCAAATTGGAAATTTGAATCAGATATATATCATTTTTGGTACTATTTTTATACAATAAAAGATTTCATTGATTGAGCCAATGAAATCAAAATATGTTATTGTTTTAGGAGAAGTTCCATCACCAACTCAAGAAGAAGTAGAATCTCGAGAAAGTAGTCCAGAGCTAGAGTTCAAATATCACGACCATGAGCAGATGACAAGATATCTGAGGGCGGTGTCTGCGAGGTACCCAGCGCTAACAGCTCTTTACTCCATCGGGAAATCTGTGCAAGGTAATTTTATAAGACACGACATTAAAATTCCTGACGGAAGTAGCTACTTGTCATGTGATAGTTTCGGGCTCCGACCCGGACTGATTAAAAGAACTAACCAGTAAGACCAACTGCATTTCTATCAAGCAGTTCATAAGATCGATCGAGACGAAGCGTTGATCATTTGTCATTATTACTGTAACTAATATTTAGGTAGTAGGTTATGCGAAGAGTTTTGGTAGAAACTAGCAACGCCTTATCTATTTTTACTGCCTAACTTTTTTAAAACTAAAAATACCTCCATGCACGTTTCTCCGAAGACATGGACAGAGTTAAGTAAGTGTAAAATTTGTGCGAAAAATAAGATAAATAGATACTTAAATTCTAAGATATTCATTTTAATTGTATTAAATCAATTTATTATTTATACTGACTGTAAATTAGTTTATTTGTTTTTGTATTAATATCACAATTGTACGCCTTATAGGCAGAATATAGAGCTCAAATCAAATTTGTTAACAACTAGCTATGTACCTATATTCGAACAATAAATGAATTATGAATTATGAGTTACAAGCTTTTACAACTAGGGCACCCACGACTGGTTAAAGATAGCCCCACAATGTGTCAAGAGGCAAACCTATCGCCAACCGGACATTTATCTAATCCCGTAAAGTATTATTTTTATTAGAAAAGTAGTACACTATAAATAATAAATAAATATTCCTGGACAAATCCCACAAATTGAACCTAACCCCAAAGTAAGCAAATTATATGCTTGTGTAATGGGTGCTAGTCAACGATACTAATACATATAGTTATTTAAATAGATACCAGTATAAATTTAATAAACACCCAGACCCGGAAATGGAGACACCTAAATGTTCATCACACAAATGCCTGCCCCCGTCGGGAATCGAACCCAAGCCTCGCGGTTGGCCGATGTAGTTAGGCGTGTACGCTAGCCAATCGACTAACGAGGCGGTCAATAAACTATGAATATTGTTTTTTTATATGAACTTTCATTCATGAAGATAATTAACATTACAAAAATAAAGAATTAGCAACATCGGTTCATCCGTTTACTCGTAATGCGATGGCCAAGAGAAATAGAGATTTTTTTTTATATTTAAGTATATATGATTGAAAAAACGATTTTTTATTGTTATTTTTAACTAACATAACTTTAGTGCTTGCTAGTAAAGTAGCGGTAACCATAAGTTCTTCATAATAATGATCAAACTTGGTTTTGTTAGGTTATTTAAAAAACGTTGCCACTTTTAGGGTCTATACGTCAAGTGTGATTCAAATTATAAAGAAATTCGTCCCTTGTTGTCTTCCATACTCCATAAAGAAGTGGCTGTTTACCTGCGACTTCGACAGCGTAGAATAGGTTTTCATACAAACTTTCACGTTAAAACGTATCTTGTTAATTAAAATTTATATAGGACCACCTCGAAATCATAACCTGCGTTTAGAAAAGATAATTATCACATCGCGACGTCGCTATGAAATTAGAGTCGGTTTTTTTTGTAGTTTTAAATTATTTTAAAACTTATTCTTTTTATATTTATAAAACTATAGCAGATTATTTAGCAGAAAAAAAATCATAATAGGCACCAAAGATGTTAATGACGCTCTTATTCAAATTACGCAAGTTCACCGGCTACCTTACCTTGAAGACCGGAACACGTTAATGATAGTTATTACGTTATGTCTCATTAGGAAAATTTAAGATACACATCATGGCACGGTAGGGTTACTCTTGAATCTCGATTTCATGTAAATTGGAAATTGGAATCGGTTGTGTCATTTTAGGTACTATTTAACACAGTACTAATTATTAACATTAATGACTAAATACTAAAAAACAACGTCGCTTTCCGCTGTTTATCCCTATGTAAAACTACGCAACGGATGTTGTTGCGGTTTTTTTTAACAGATAGAATGAACAGAATGATTCAAGAGGAAGATTTATATGCATAATAACAAAGAAGTTTGTGCACCCGTGCGAAGCTGGGACGGAGGACTATTTTATCGGATTCGGTTTATTTTTTGTAACTGAAGTTTAATTATCCGCTAGTAGTTTCAGTTTAAAAGAATTCAACGAATCCCGTTAAATAATTTATTGTTTATTAGTAACTAAATGTCAATTAGTCGCCAGTGTTGTATTCAAGAGTACCTAAAATCACATACCCGGTTCCAATTTCATTGCATAAATCGAGTTTTAAGAGTAACCCTACAGAGAGTCGTTTTTACTTTCAAGCCCGCCAAGTTTCTTTCGCCGGATCGTCTTAGTGAGTATCTGACCCGGTGGTAGTTAACAAAAATGTCGAAGAGCACAAGCTCTTGTATGGTCCACGTGAATAAAGTTTTTTCTGATTCTGAATCTGAGTACCTACCTACCTACTACAGTCACAGGCATATTCTTTTTATGTGCTATAAGACAGCGAACAAGCTCACGACTCTGTAGAGCAAATGGTAGGTCATGGCAGATGGTAAGAGACAACTTTAGTCTACGAACAACATGCACGTTGTAGGTGCGTTGCTGTCCAATGGCCGGGGTGTTAGGTCAATTTTCAAACTTTACCGGCTACACCTTAACCTCCATACCGAAACATGATATTGTCACTGTTGCAACAGGGATAGGTTAAGCGGTGGGTTCCCATCCGGACGTGCAGAACGGCACCCTACCATATTACTCGTCTTCTTAATTTAACCTACGTTCGTCTCTAAGGACCTGCCTGGCAAAAATGTAGATAACCTATTCTACACCAGAGACCCGGGCCAACGTGGTGAACAGTCATGACACATAACAGATTATATATTTAATTATTATTTTATGTGATAGTTAAGCAAACAAGATAATTCTCGTATATCTTAAGTTGTGTATTTATCAAATCACTGTGGAAGAAATAAAGATGATTTGCAGACGATCTGCTGTTTATTTAATTTCTGTAGTCGCTTAATACACTGCCTCAACAGTAACTTTACATAGTATGTACAACGTGGAACACTGCTTATGACCTCATGTCCTCTGGAGCTTCCGCTTTTATTGTTTTACTTTAGTGTATCTGCCTATTTTGCGACGATAATACTCATGATCTGAACGAAGATAAAACATATTTGTCTGAGGAAAGATCAAAACGTCAAGTTTACCCATTATCTTCCTAATTACATAATAGAATCATCTTCCGTGACCGCCTTGTTAGTCGAGGGGTGAGCGTACACGCCTAACACCACAGACCAACCGTGAGGCTCGGGTTAGATTCACAACGGGCAGACATTTGTATGATGAACACTCAAATATCCCTTCGGGTCTGGGCGTTTAATACATTAATTCCAGTATCTATTCAATTATTTCTATGTGTTAGTATCGATGACTAACACCCATAACACAAGCATATAATTTGCATACTTTGGAGTTAGATCAATTAGTGTAATTTGTCCAGAGATATTTATTTATGTTAATTTTACATTCCATGCTAAATTTTCTACGCCCGTATCATTATAAAATTAATATTTTTATTATTGTTTGTTTTAAAATTATTGTTTTTTATATTTCTGACTATTATATTAATTGTTATGTCATTTTGATTACCATGAGAGAAATTGTCTCAAAAGGCTGTATTTTATGATTAGCCCTACCCTCAAATTACTTAATTCAGAGTTCATTTTCTTGATATGTGGCATTCCTCTACTTTGCGGTTCTGAAGACATTTTTAACATCTACGACAATTTTGTGAAAGACATGGAACAAGCACATGGCACTCCCGATGGCGAGAGATCACCGTGGCTTATAATATACACCCTAAATGTTATTAGTGCGTCCATGTCATGTGACCGGTTTTTTAGGCCTAAGTAGCAAATGTAAAGGCTACACTACCGTTTGAACTGGAACAGAAAAATACTACACAATATGGGTTCACCGCCATTTTGGCGGCAAGTATAGGCACCAGTAATAACGAACGAGTTGCCAGACAAGAAGACCAAACCTTCACAGTGGACACGGACCAACACGGTGATAAATTATACTATGGCTGTTTCGAAATATTTCATAAAGATCGACAACTAACCTATCCGGCTTTCATGTAATCTATATTTTCGAATATCGGGGATCACTTAACAATAGGCAATAATCTTCTCATAGATAAGATCTAAAAAAATATTTTTCAGAATATTATTTATTACAGAATAACTTAACTAACCTTACATAAACTTTGAGTTTGTTAATTTGTTATATATCTTATGTCTTACCGTCAATTTAAATCGAGTTCCTATTTTAGGGGTATTTAGGGAAAATCAGGAAGAACAGGTTTAACTACTCTATACCAACTATTAACCTAAATTACCTAAAATCACTTAAATATAGTAAGGGTTTCGATATTATCATTTTTCATCTGATTCCTCATTCACAGGTCGCGATCTCTGGGTGATGGTTGTGTCAGCATCGCCGTATGAACACATGATCGGCAAGCCTGACGTCAAATATGTGGCCAACATTCATGGCAACGAAGCAGTTGGTAGAGAGCTGCTTCTACAATTAATTCAGGTGAGATATTGCTAGAGACTTGTCCAATTTTAAAAGGTTTAATTTTTGATCTCATTAGAATTTAAATAATATCGAATTACTTCAAATAATATTTTACTTCACATAGGTACATAAGATTTAATTATCATGTTATTTGTATCATCGTTGATTATACAGTAAGCAAACGAAATATCTGGACCCACCATACAATACATTCAAAGTGCTGTAGTTGGTCAGAAATTTCGTTTATTTACTTTACCTACTATAAAAAATCTTGTTTTTACTGTACTATACCTTGTACCCGCTACAAACAAACCTAAAGAATGCTATCGAGCTAATTCATTGGTCTTCGCGTTCACTAGAGAATAGGATAAGTTGACGGTCATTGTATAGTTATCCTGTGAATGATAAAAATAAAACATTAGATGGAGAGGCTTTATAATGAACAATGAATAATTAATGGGATTTTTTATAATGAACTAAAATAAAAGTATAGAACCTCTGACTTTCATGGCATAACAAAGGTCTCCTACAAAATAATTAACAGCTCTCGGGCTATAAATCTCAGTGAAAAGACATAGGTCAGTTTTGTCATTTGTCATTTTTTTTAAGTTACGCATTAGCAACATTTGAGATTTTACAGTTGTTATAATCAAACTGCATTATTCATTTCTACTCCTAGTTTTAACATCTAAATTGTTGTTAGTATGCTCTAACTTCTAATTTTATTTAAATCGGCATGTATAGAACTATGAATAATATCTTGATTTTTTACAATTCAACGTTTTTTATTATTTCAACAAAAGCTAATTCCAGTCTTTTCTCTTACAAATCACGTATATATACACAAAAAAGCTAATTATGTAAATATTTTATAAAATACATTCCATTCTATGTTTTACAAAATGGTCAAGTTATTTTCAAACTAAATAAATAAAATAAGACTTTCAATCGTGTTATTACCGGTTGTGATTTTTGAATATTACTTTCATTTTAAAAGAAACAGGTAAAACAGTACTTGCAGTGAATTTTTGAGCCAATGTTAGGTACCTACATGTTATAAAAAAACTATAAAAATGCAACAATCTGCTTTTTGAGCTTTTATAGTGCTTTTGAGTTACCGCACCTTACAAAATAGGTCGGGAGAATATGCCGGAAATGAAACGGGAAATAGTTCAGCTCGTCATACAAAAAAAATCTTGGTTTGAAATTATTCCCTAACACGAAACTAGTGGCCTTAATAGTAGGGGTGCCCGCGATGCTAAATGTGTAATAACTCCAGCGTCATAGGGACCTTTTAGACTTTGTTTATTAAATAGTGGATAGTAAAAAAGGTCACGTGAAGTTTTTTTTTAGCAGTGTGTTGAGCGTCTAGAAGCTTAAAGAGTAATTACAGTCACTTGTTCATAGGCGAGCTCATCAAAAAATTATTGCATATATGCCTAATATGTCTCCGATGACAGTATTATGTCAATCTGACAGTTTGCCGTAATGGATAATGAACATAGATGGCTTGGTTTTCGACAGTTTCTGATCTTCTTAATCCCGTTCGTCTTGTTCAAATCGACAGAAAGTTTAAACATGCTCTTATTGGCATGCAATAAACACGCCATACTTTAATCTGACATGCTCGAGTATATTTTCAAGCTAAAAAAATAAACAGACAACCCCACATATACGCCTGTATAAAGAGATTTAATACATAATGGATGTTCTTAACCATGATACTGTGTATTTTACATATCTTAACCTGACGCGCCTGAGCTACTGCAAGAATCCCATTTTGGGCTCCATCTAGGTGCGCACGCAATTATCACACGAGTGAACGAATCCTTATTATGGTACATTCAACTTGATGAATAATTATTTATTTCAGTATTTGGTAACTTCCTACGATACGGATTCTTACATAAAATGGCTTTTAGACAACACGAGAATACACCTCATGCCGTCAATGAATCCCGATGGTTTCCAGATATCCAAAGAAGGACAATGCGACACAATACACGGCAGGTGAGTTCGCTTCCAATTGTTAGAACGGTGTTACCATGTTACACAAATTCAACATAAATTGTGCGTAAAAACATTGAAAGCAAAAGTTTTACGCTATAACAGAATCGACATCAAATAAACAGCGTTACCATCATGCGTATCGAGTCACATGATAAATCTTGTTGGTAATAGAGTTTTGGCGCCATCGAGAGAAAAGACCGTCGAAGTTTTTTCATAATTATTGAATTTCGTGTTTATATTGAGTGAAATTAGTCAATTTTTCTGGAATTTTGTACAATTTTGTTCAGTGAAAGTGCACAAATGAAGACTAGGCACATCCGACTAGCCGAAAAAACTTAATCCCAAAATGTAATAGGTGGCAAGCCTATCGCCAACTGGGCACAAAGCTTATCCCGGGCAACGTTATTTTTAATAGAAAATTGAAAATACTCATTTTTTTTCTGTTGTCCGATCCAGGGATCAAACCCGGGACCTCAAGAAGTCAAGTCCGACGCCAGACCACTAGACAACACAGATTATAGTTAGTTAGGTACTGAATATAGTTCCAGATCGAGGCCCAGATAACTGCCGAATTTTCGTCTTACTTTCTCGACCACGATCAGTAATTAACTGTCACGCTTGCACACACAGTGAATGGTTACGGAAATCAGATATTACTTTACAATTTTTATAAGTCTGTTTTAAGCTCTACGAATTACACTCGTGCATTCTAAAGCAAATCGCTTTATTTACATTCCTAGTGCTTGCCAATGTACTAATCTGCCATAAATCAATAATTAATATGGGTGCTTCATAGAAAAACGAAATTGATACAAAAAAACTGAAAATGACAAGTGCCCTGGCAAACTTTGTTTATACCTTATCGTAATACGGCCCTGCGTATAACAATGCTTAATACGTAAACACAAACTGATTCGTTTCGGAGATAATACACAATACACACACGACATTAATTCACATATGTTTACCCTGCCTGTTAAATATTTGTGTAACACATATATTTTAAACGAACAACTTTAGTATTAGTATATAGAATCCAAATAAAATTATTCAATTTTCAATTTTCCGCCAAAAAGTGTATACGTAATATGGCGTGAAAAAACAGGAAAAATAGTACGATATGAATGAATTGGATTTACCAGAAAGATCCAAATATATCCAGCTCCACACAATACACACCATGTTTTATTAGCATCAACAATACACACACCACTAAAAACTCAACATTCGTTTCGCTTCGTAATCGAAGCATCATCGCGAGAATTCGACTGCACTCCACGAAGGTCGAGACATAGTGTGTCTTATTACTTAGTAAAACCGCTTCGTTGTTCGAGTGGCTAGCGTACACGTCTCACTACTCCGGCCAACCGCGAGGCTCGGGTTCGATTCCCGACGGGGGCGGGCATTTCTTTGATGAACATTTCGATGTCTGCATTTTATTAAATTTATTCTGGTATTTATTTAAGTATATCTATGTATTAGTATCGTTGACTGACACCCATAACACACGCATATAATTTGCTTACTTTGGGGTTAGATTCAATTTGAGTAACTTGTCCAGGAATATTTAAAAAAGTTTAGTCCCTAACAATTTTACTTTGGCTTCTTTAAATTCTTAATCAGGTGCTTCCTAGTTATTTCAAATTCTGTGCTGAACACTGTCGTTTCAAAGGTACCTGATATAGTTTCTTGTAAGAGGTTTTTAAATTCTAGCTATGTGTTGCGAGTGTAGTTATTAATGCCCGTGTCTTAGTTTAACATTTTTGAAACGGCGATATTTCTTACAACACCGAAATCCTTCTTGTTTGCCTTCAAAAAAAGAACACGTTTCTTTTCCTAAGACGATCCGTAATCATGATAACTTTCACATCAATGTTATTACTGTGTTTGTCACGAATTTCCCCAAATTACATAAATCAAAGTTAATGGCGGATGAAATTAGGAATCGAAAGTGTAATTGGTAATATAAGACAATAGTTTGGATTTGGTATTCGATGTTTTCTATTCGGTTATAGCGCAAAGAGCAAAAACACACGAATTATCTATACTTATAGAACTGTAGAATTGTGAATTCTGTAATAATATTACATTAGATATATTATTCTGTAATACTTAAAAAAAATTGGCCTGCGCAGGCGAATAAAAATGAAATACGTAACACGTTTTTATCATTTTTAGAATTTTTTAGTGTCTGTAATATGTTATCTTATCTTAATATACATAAATTACGTGTCACGTTGTTTGTCCGCGATGGGCTCCTAAACTACTTAACCGATTTGAATCAAATTTGCACACCGTGTGCAATTTGATCCAACTTGAAAGATAGGATAGCTTACATCTCAATTTATCGCGGGCGAAGCCGCGGGTAACAGCTAGTATATTTATATAAAGAAAGTGGCGTTACACTATTTTTAACTCAAGAACGGCTGAACTGATTTGGCTGAAAATTGATTAGGAGGTAGCTTTGAACCAGGAGAAAGACATAGGATAATTTTTAATCCTGCTCACTAAAGGGGATCCCGTGGGAGAGGGTTGAAAGTAGAAACGTAAATTGGGGTTTAGGTACTTGATTCATTAACTCGTAGTCTGATTAATTACCGTCACTAAGTATAATCAGTAATCAGAACAAATAATTTGAAATCCGGAACGTAGAGAAAAATTTTAACGTTATGTTATACAATATCCTCACGACATAATTCAGCGACTAAAATCAGATTGCACATGCACATTGTTTCGTGCAGTCGGAGTCGGGTTTTTGCAAATTTACCTACTATGGTTAAGTTATTTATTTTGGGCTTGGAAGGCAAACATGACGGATTTTCCAATTACAAAGGATTGTAAAGTAAATTGATTAAATCCGATGAATTTCAATATTGCTTTTAACACTGCAGTGTTACTTAAATACCATAAACCGGTAAATTTAGTATCTGGGTTTTTACAATACACTCAGGTTGTTGATAAATATCTTGTAAATATTAACGAACAGAACATAAAATATAAAATCTCAAGTTGTCCCTGACCTACCCACGCGAACGCTACCATATACTTAACTTGGAGAATGGGTGTTCTAGCACCTAGTTACAGCCAATTTCAATAACCTGTCTAGAATATAAATAATCAATATTTATTCATTTTATTTTGATTCCCTCCCTGAACACATTACACAAATTGAATCTAACCCCAAGTAAGCAAATTATATGCTTGTGTTATAGGAGGACGGCTCTGAGTGCGGCCTTATTAAATAAATTAATATAATAACTTTAATATGCGAACATCCAAATTTTCATCACATAAACGACTGTCCCGTAGAGAATCGGAGCCGAGTCTAGCGGTTACGGGAGTTACGGGAGTCCGCTAACCTCTCGACCAACGAGGCGGTAAGATGTAACACGGAAGGGTCTAAAATTAATTACCTACTATATTCCTATAGATAGGTTTTATTGTTTTAAAGTATTTTAATTATTTCGTTTTCTTGAAAACTTATAAGTAAAAGCTGCTAAGTATACTTATTTTATTACTCAATGTTGTCATTGTTACTAAATAATACTTTTAATCAGTACTCGCTTCTTACGAGCTGCCTGGCATAGAGGCAAATAGTCTATTCTACTCAGCAGACTTTGACCAATACGGGGAAAAACAGTATAGACTCATCTTGGCAACATTTTACGTAAAAATGTTTTGATGGGATATTGTTAACGTATAAGAGTTATTATCTTATTAATATCATCTTCATAAGTGAAAGAATTGTTATTTTTCATCTTCATCATATTATTGTGTATAATCATAATATCATCGTCATAGGTGAAAATAATCTCTTAGTTATTTTTAAAACTTCCTGAGGTATCGCAACTGCAAAATCACAAGTTCTGGACTTACGCTCTCCACTAAGGATACTCGAATGTGACGTCACGTTCGAGGACTTTGTAGGCATCATAATACAGTAATTTTGTTTTGTTTTTGTTTAGGTAGATAAGTTGCGTTTACGGGAAATGGTTTTATGTTCTATTCCTATGTATGTTAATCGAGATGTGTTATTTTCCTATGTATGTTAATCGATTTCCCCGTCATTTCTAAATCAATTTTAAAATTATTTTTTATTTGAAAGAGCGTATTGGAAAAATGGACTAGACAGGTGTACTAGGATAATGACATATAACACTCGATACTGTTTGCCTACCAGGTTAGGGACTTGGCGTGAAGATAAGTAAAATAACGGACAGTTTTTGTGTTCTAAACATAGATAATTTGTAAATTTAAGTCCCAGACTGATCCAGATGTCCCAGATGTTTCTTAAATTTTGGCATCTATTCATATTTTTATTTTTATAAGTTTCATTTTTAGACACCTATTAATGACTGATATTATTTTAAATTAAATTTTTATTAAAGATATTATGTGATGTCATTTTATAAAGATATTATAATTATATTACATGATGCAGGCACAATTCAAGGCGATACGACCTGAACCGCAACTTCCCTGACTTCTTCAAAGCTAATACGAAACAGTCTCAACCGGAAACGGAAGCTGTTAAGGAGTGGATCAGTAAGATACAGTTTGTGCTCTCCGGCTCTCTGCATGGAGGCGCTCTTGTAGCCTCTTATCCTTTCGATAACACTCCTAGCGCTAGTAAGTATAATACATTGAACATTAACTTCGACGTTACTCGTATTCTCCTGCCTCTCTGTCAGGTAACTCGTTAGCGTCAAACATAGGTTAAAAACAAAAGGACCCACCATTACCAACAAGACCACTGTGGTAAGGGAGTGCTGTGCTTCAACTCGTCCAGGTAGGGATCCACTGGATTACCTAATCCTGACAATGTCACGTTTCAGTTTAGAAGGTAGGGTAGCCGGTAGACTTACAC
Source organism: Calephelis virginiensis (assembly GCA_002245475.1). Classification (NCBI taxonomy): domain Eukaryota; kingdom Metazoa; phylum Arthropoda; class Insecta; order Lepidoptera; family Riodinidae; genus Calephelis; species Calephelis virginiensis. Next base: position 141,104 of record NJDC01008561.1, read on the forward strand.
AATAGGCCTAATACTAGGTCGCCGGACAGCAAGGCACCTGTAACATCTACAGTGTCAATAGGCAAAGGTCGTCTCTTACCATCAGGAGACCCGTGTTTGTTCGATTTCATTTTAATAGTTAAAAACCTTTTTAGTAGGTATAAACATTGCGATATAGTTTATTAAAATTGACCAATTCGGTCATAATTCAAATATATATTATATATCCAGCTAGTATACCATGCAAATATAAAATACCTACTTGTCAACATCATTCATTAGGTTAAGAAACTGATTAAGTGTGTAGAAACCCATATAATCACAAAATGTAAACAAAATGTATCTTAATATTTTTTAATACATTATTTATTATTTTTTACTATCGCCAACATTTTTGATGCCTTTTGGTAGATTTAAAATAAGGTGCCTGACGTTGTTTAACCTACCTAGTTTAACTCCAAATGGGCAACACCACATTAATCGTATATTCCTTGCATTTCTTACATAATATAATTCATATCATATTAGGTACATTTCGGTGTAGATATGCATGTTTAGAAACCAGGACTCTTAGATTTGACTAACGTCGATTGCTCTATAGATACTGAGTTTCCCCCGTGTTGTTCCGGGCTCCTTTGCAGAACAGACCATCTGCCTTCCTGCCAGGCAGCTTGTAAAAGGCGAGCATAGGCTTACCGTCACCAATCGTCCGTGATAGTTTCGCAGCTACTCGCCCGGATTGGTACCACCGCCTTACCCATTCCTGCCGCCATAACGTCAGTGCTTGCCGTGAACAAGTTCCGGTTCAGAGGATAAGGTAGCCGCTACTTAGCTTACTTTTTCCTTGAGGCCTTACATCCCAGCCTCAGGTTGGCAACGCACTATTTAACGCCTTTGGTGTCTCTTGGCGCTCTTGCCTTCCAATATCATAAAAAAAGAAGAGACTACACGTGAATGTAATAGTATCACGGAAAATCCTTAGACAGCATGATAGTATGCTGTATAAAAGCAAAATCACCTTCAATGCATATTACCTATACTTAACTGATTATTAATATGCTGGTAATTGTAGATAGATATCTACAATTTACAAGGACATGAACTTAAAATTTAATCTCTGTTGATATAAAAATAATTAATCAATACCATTTATCAATTTAAATATTATACACACAATTTTAAAATATGCCTAGTGAATATAACAAATATTAAAAATAAAAACTAATTGTTCAGCAAAAATTACGTAGATCATACTTCATTTTTTTAATTTTCAGTTAATGGATAATGGATATCACGTACTTATCTATTTTAAGAAATATCTAGATTTTGCAAAATAAGTACTAGTAGGACTTATTAATGCTCGGTCACAATAAGGATCGCTCCGTACTAGTTCAGTTATTCGAGTGTACTAGTTCGTACTTCTAGTACTATTAGCTCAGTAGTACATTAGAAAAAGTTACGTCTCACGATTCTCACGGCCGTTACGGAATGAACTACATTTTGATTTTCCGTGAAATATTCTAAAATGTTTATGAAAAGTTTTATCTCAATTTGTAGTGCCATTTTTAGAATAGCGTGTTTAAAAATCATAATATTTTTGCAACAATTGGTATTTTTGCATTTTTGTTATTTATATATCCTATATAATTAATCTTTATAAAATATGTTACATAAATATATTTTTGTTTTACATGTAAAATGTGTTCAAAGTATTTATCAAATTATTTCTAATATCCAAACTAATTAAATATGGTCTCTATTTTAATGGAGATAACGGACAAAGTCGAAATAACTTAACGTGATTTGTTAATCTCGCTCGGCCACATCTTATACGCCTTATCCAATGGCAGCGCGCGACAAACAATTCATTCTTCGTATTCATTCTGTTCTTTGTCTATGATTCCGTTCTTGATGAAACATTGGGAACGGTGTACTAAATGAACGATTAAGCATACGGTTACGGAATAGTTCGTTCTAGTTCTGTGAACTGAATTAATTCTTATTGTTCCTAGTACATGAACTAAGCAAGCCTAAGTACTACATTGTGATATAAGATTATTTTGTCTCTGCCCTATGATATAATGATGAAAGTGCTTCTTTAATATTAATAAACGATACAAAGTTCATGTTACATACGGATAATGTCGCTTTCTAATAGAACCTTTAAGAATTTGTCTATAATTATTATAGTTTTCAATAATTATTTTAATTGCGTGGGTAGGTTCCTACTATGATATCATAAATACCTACACATTTCATGTATGACATAACACTAAATTGACATTTTTATTTTCATGCTACTTTAAAGGAATATGCAGATCTTCGGTTTTATGCTCGGGTGAAGTATTTCATTACAATAAACAAATTTTCATCCTTTATAATAAAACTAAAAAAAATGAAAGAAATTTGTGTTACCCCTGATCATACTAACCTAGTGGTTAATAGGTCGGTAAGGTTTTTATCAAAGGGTTTTGAAGAACCCCTATTTAGTATACTATTCTTTTTAAAAAGCATTAATGCGAGTATCAAACCACACGCGTATCAACCTCATTTGAGGAAAAATTGAATAAATATATATCCCTGGACAAGTTACAAAAATTGAATCTAACCCCAAAGAAAGCAAATTATATGCTTGAAATATGGGTGCTAGTCAACGATTCTAAAACATACTTAGATACCAAAATAAATTTAATAAACACCCAGACCCGGAAATGCAGTCATCTATTTGTTCATCACACAAATACCTGCCTCCGTCAGTAATCGAACCCAAGTCTCGCGTTTGCTCAAAGGAGTTGGACGTGTACAATAGCCCTTCTAGCAACAAGGCGGTCAAAAATTACTTGTTAATTTTAATCCTCGTCATCAACCTCAGTCTCATTTTCAAGTCAAAGCATCATGGATCATCTCTAAATACAGGATTACTTTCATATAGGACCGGCCAAATTTAAATATAAGGGAGTTGAGGTTAAAATGATAGTGCATTTAAAACATTATAGCCAAATTGTAATACTTACTTTTATAAACATTCATTTAAAATAGTCCACAAAAATACTTCACTTGTCACACTATTTCATACCTAGTATTTAACACGGCCCAGCTTGCGCATGTGATTGCGCTTAGCGGGAAACAGCTGAATGCTTTGATCTAAGATTTAAAATGTAGACACAAGACAGACTTCCGAACAGTCTCTCAAAATTTGGCTGGTCCTTTAAAAATAAACCTGTATACAAATTTCGTTAAGCCCTGGATCTATAACAAAATAATATTTGTCTGTTGTTCCGCAGAATGTAACTATGAATATTTCCCCGTGTTGGTCCGGGCTCCTTTGTAGAATAGACCATCTACCTTCCTTGCCAGGCAGCTCGTAAAAGGCGATCATAGGCTCACCGTCACTAACACCGTGACATCTAACTAGGTGGTAGAGTTTAGCAGCGACCCGCCCGGATTGGTACCACGGCCTTACCTATTCCTGCCGCCATAACGTCATGACATGTTCCGGTTCGGAGGGTAAGGTAGCCAGTAAACTTCCTTTTGCTCGAGGCTTAACATCCTGAAACTGGCCTCAGGTTGGCAACGCACCATTACTACCTTTGGTGTCTCTAGGCGGCGTGAGTTTCTTTCCATCAGGAAAACTGTCTGCTTGTTTGTCTTCCAATATCATAAAAAAATGAATTTTTTGTATGTACGTACCCTTATGGGGAGGAAAATTTAAACCAATTGAGGTAGCAAACAGATTTCGGTGGCTCAGTTAGATCAAATCGTCGACAGTGTATTCATTCACTGGTTCCAATATATGGAATGGTTCTAATCCAGGTCACCCAAAAATTCTATCACAAAAAAAAATCAGTCATAGGTATGGAGCATATAAATATATGTGTATTTTCTGTCTACATATCCCCTAAACGCAGTGTTCCAAAGCTACGCACACAGTCCATCGATCGCACCAGACGACGACGTGTTCCGTCACCTGGCGCTGGTGTATTCCAACAACCATGCCAAGATGTCGCGTGGGGTTTCCTGCAAGTCCGGCTCGCAGCGGTTCGAGAACGGCATCACTAATGGTGCTGCCTGGTATCCTTTAACAGGTATTAATTACTTCTGTGTTTTAAGACAGCGTACAAGCAGGCGCTTTTTCTTATGATAAGAGACAACAATCGCGTGTATACCCCCGTGTTGGTTCGGGCTCCTTTGCAGAATAGACCATCTACCTTCCTGCCAGGCAGCTCGTAAAAGGCGAGCATAGGCATACCGTCACTAAGACCGTGACATACTACTAGGTGGTAGAGTTTCGCTGCGACTCGCCCGGATTGGTGCCATCGCCTTACCTATTCCTGCCGCCATAACGTCATGACGTGTTCCGGTTTGGAGGGTAAGGTAGCCGGTAAACGTACTTTTGCTCGAGGCCTAACATCCCGACCTCAGGTTGGCAACGCACCATTACCACCTTTGGTGTCTCTAGGCGGCGTGAATTTCTCATCATCAGGAAATCCGTCTGCTCAGGAAATTATCTTGGAAGGCACACCTTCTAAGATCATAAAAAAAAATAGGTGCGTTGCTATCCTATGGTGGATGTTAGGACTATAGTACAAATATACCAG
>NJDC01008561.1:152483-162907 GCA_002245475.1 Calephelis virginiensis
TTAATTAAGTTAGCCATAAGGCTATACCCTAAGTTTATGGCTTGTCAAGTTTACTATACTCGCTACCGTCTCTGTAAATTATTTGTATGACAACTTTGAACAGCGCCTCTTCTGGTAACTAAGAGAAACACATTTTTACACCAAAAGTGTCAGATTTCGACACTTAACTTACCGAACGTAATCTATACTAACTCATGGTAAACTCTCTGAATAAATTTAATAAATCACACATTCGTAAATCTTAGTAAACATCTGTCGAGATGATTAGGTAAATCACCAAAGTAAATTGCAATAAAATTGCAATATGTTGACATTATTAGTAATAACTTATTGTATTTTAAAACAAAAGATTAAGCAAATGTTCCCACAAGGTTTGTACAGAAGGGTAATATTATTACAAAGTCATGGTGTAGAATAGAATTCGGATAAAATGTCAAATGTAATGTAATAAATTGACCCAACTTTAGGTTTCATATATACTACTGGGCGAATTTTAATAAAGGTTTCAATTTTAACTGAGATATTACAACTACCTCTGAAATGGAAAAAACCACCCTAAGCCTTAAGCCTAAGCCTTCTTATATTTTTCAAGAATTTAATGGAGGAAACTTCTGTCTGATAAAAAAAAATCTCTTTTTACTGTAACGAGTCGTCAGTTCTCCTATCTAAGTCCATTACTGTACAATAAAATAAACAAAGTCCTAAACATATATCCTTTAACTTTTAGAGAGTGTAAAAAGCGACTTACAGAATGGTTACAAAGTCAAGATTATGTAAATGTTGAAAGTCTCATCTGCAGTAAAACTAGGAAATGAATATCCAATATAAGATACTATAAGGTCCATAATGTTCTTTTTGAAAAGATTATCACACACATGTGTTTAAACACTTAGTTTTAACACACGCATTTAATAATGAACGTACATGATCTTATACATACATACAAACGCACCCTCACACACAATAACTCACACATACAAATACACACACACACAGACGCACGCACGCACGCACGCACGCACGCACGCACGCACACACACACACACACACACACACACACTATTGCGGTTGCTATCGTAGTGCTATCATTTGTAAGTTTGTATCGTTTCAAATAAAGTTTTATTTTATTTATTTATTTATTTATAAGTATTAGTTTCTACATAATTAAGCACATGAATTTTTTCAACAGCCTGAAATTTGAGTTATGCATTATTCTTTATTAACTGTAACTAAAAATCTACCAGTCGGATCATGATAAAATGAATATGGAACTACTTCAGAATCATAGTCTAATTTCTTTATTGGCCGATTAATCGCGTAACAAATATAAAAAAATAAAAACAGTCGATCCTTCGAATTGATAACCTTCCCTTTTTAGGAGTCGGTTAAAAACAGTAGGTATTAAAATATATTTTTTTCAGTCGCTGATAAAATATTTAGCGGAAGCACACCGAGGGGCGCATGGATTTGTAATGGACGAAAATGGAAACCCCGTTGAGAGAGCTTCAGTCAGAGTTAAGGGCCGTGACGTCACATACCATACCACCAAATACGGAGAGTTCTGGCGTATCCTCTTACCGGGTACTTATAAATTGGAGGTAAGATTATTACGAAAGACTACCTAAGCCATAGAATAAGTACTAGTACTAACGTACAGAAATACATACACGTATCTATATTATTTACGTTTTGTTGGTCCGGGCTCCTTCGCAGAATAGACTATCTGCCTTTCTGCAAAGCAGTTCGTAAAAGGCGAGCATAGGCTTACCTTCACTAACATCGTGACATCCTACTAGATGGTAGAGTTTCGCAGCAACTTGCACCGATTGGTACAACCGCCTTACCTATTCCTGCCGCCACAACGTCAGTCCTTGCTGTTGACGTGTTCTGATTCAGAGGGTAAGGTAGCCGGTTAACTTACTTTTGTTCGAGGCTTAACATCCCGGCCTCAGGTTGGCAACGCACCATTACCACCTTTGGTGTCCCTAGGCGGCTTGAATTTCTTACCATCAGGAAATCTGTCTGCTTGTTTGCCTTCCAATATCATAAAAAAAACACCAGCAAAATTGAAACTTAAAACATGAAGTAAATCGTATTACGCTGAGCGTATACACGGCTTACGAAAACAGTCGGGCTTAAAAATCGAAATTAAAACTTCATAAGGTTATTTTTAACGGCACTGAACGTCGCTACAATAATCAAGATGTGACGCCATATAACGCCATACGCCGCTGTTATCCAACTTGATTTAAAGTTCCTGGTAATCATATTTTATGCATTTATTTTATGAATAACCATTGACGTATACCAAGTGGCATTGAATGACATTCAGGCAGCAAAATTTCCTGATATGCACGATAAATACGCGCAACGTGGCTAGCATGTCTGACAACATCCGACCGCCTAGCGAGTGCCAACCCTGATTATACTCTTAAGAAGTCCATCTCAAAAGTGTATCTAAAATGCTGAGTTTCGTGACCGCATACTTATTTCCATGCATTAAGCTAAGCTAACTAAGCACAATATAAGCTTCCGTGTTTTTCACAAAGCTGAAATATCTTTTAAGTGCTTGAGCACGTTTTCTGTCCATTAACTCCATGATTTTATCTGTTCCTTTTTAATATGTACCGAAAATAACATCCCGTGTCCAAAAAAAAAACAGCCCGCCCCCAGCATATTGATGAAAACAGGTCGTTAGTTTGACTAGTGAAAAAAATTTTTTTTTTTTTTAAATGGTCATCAAGTCCTGTTTTGATTTCTCCTTAAAGATTTGCCAATTTCTATAGACTTTTCGCTAGCTTATTTTTGTTCTTTCTCTCGCGATTCCCTTTAAGAAGGGCAATCCAATTAACTGTTGCATTAATTTATTTTCAGGTTTCATCAGAAGGTTACTTGCCACAGGAAGTAGAATTCTTCGTTATTGACAGTCATCCAACATTACTCAATGTTACCTTACACTCTGCTAAGGTGAGTAGATTTCATTTGACAATCCGCTTTCTTTACTTAATCTCTCTATTTTGTATATATAGAATTAAGGTAATAGTTAGAGACTGTACGTCTACGTTTGGGAACTTCTGGGTGGAGGAAATTTAATTGAAAGCTGTGTAAATTTAATTATTATTAATTAAATTACATACACATAAATCAAGGTAAAAATAAGTATTGAACAGAGTATCATTAAGAAATAGTAAATGAAGGGAAGATGAGAGGATTAACAACCCAGCCTCAAGATAGATCTTAACACACAAACATAATGAGTGTATAAAATTAATAATGTGATTACCTTAACTTACAAAACATTTCCATAACAAAATATCCTTTACATCTTTAAAAAATTCTTCGAAAAATTTCATCACTGAATTTCTCTAAAGTTAAGGCTGCTTCATGGGTTGGAAACGCTTAAGAACCTGGGGCTTTGTTACTTTTTTTTTAAATATAAATTACTATACATAGGTACATACCTATAAATTATGTATGTTTACATTATTTAGTAATAATAATAATAATAATATCTTTATTTGAGCTTAATAGGAGTACATTAGATGTAGTAGGTTGTGATTTTGTACAGTTGGATTAATATTAATATATGACATACGTTAATGTTATTAAAGTTGGAAACTTACATCTTACTTTGAGCAAATCTTATAACGAAAGAGTATTCAAAAGGTTTTATATAGTTTTGTCTGTCTGTACGTAATGGCATCACGCAAACGCACGCGAATGGGGTGGAGAGCAATCAAATTAAATGTGAGCATTGTTTCTTAACTAGAAATTAATTACCAGCCATAGATGGCGCTACTAGTATCATTATGATAAAGGTGGACTTCCGTTTCTGTCCAATTAGCGCCGCTAGTGGCGGAGGTATTTTTGCCGTATCATCGGTTCCAGATCAAAATGCCTTAATATTTCATTCAAAAAATTTGCACAGACCTATTTAACGGGGCCCTTAACCTGTTTTGATCCGGAACTGGGTACAATTAGTAACGTAGTTGCACTGTAGGGGCACCCGGCAACTCCAGCGGCCACGCGCATGCCGCCACCTTACAAAATTGTCACGCCGACCACGCCAACCAACCGCCGGACACGAAAACCTCTACCAACATAAACAACATAAGCCGAATTCTTCCTGCATTAACTATATTACAACAATTTAGTATATTGGAGCCTACTGCAACTTTTTATTCCAATAATAAAAAGGTTGTTGAAAAAAGACATAGGCTAGGTAATAATTAATTTTGATGTAACGTTGAAGTAGGCAAATATGAATAAAAAATATTTAAAAATCTACAGAATCTATATCTAGAATTTATTACTACAACACTATTTTTTTACTCAATACTATTTTAAGCCAACCGTCCAATATAGCACATTCTTACTGGAAACTTAAATGTTAAATTGCTACATGAAATTTCAATTTCAATTCCGATACCTGATTGATTTGAGTCAACGTTGTTTAATTATTATCAGTCAATAGTAATTATTGCTTGAGGGACCAAAATCAGAAGTTGGTAAGCCAGGATATGTAAAAAGTTCAAAATAGTGTCAGTCAAATATAAATATGCAAAACAAGTTTCTTCCAATTTACGAGTATTAGCGTTGAATTGATTTTAAATTAATATTTTTTAATAAAAAAAAAATTACTGCCAGACGGTGTAGTGGCTGTTCTGGTACTGACTGTTGTTGTACCTGCTACACATTAAATAAAAATTAAAAAATATGAAAATTTTGCAACAAACTGCCAAAATATAAATAAAACTTCCAATCAATCCAAAATTACGCTTTTGTAATTAATTAAACACAGATTTATGTCTGGAAGAAGCAATCTTTTTTTTATTAAATATTGCTTTTTCGTGACTAGGTGTTTCAACTTTTGGTCGTCAAAGTTTTTTTACTACGACATTTCAGTACAGTAATGTACTAGTAGAAGCGATTACAAATACTTAAATATAACCTAAATTGTTGATTCTTAAAAAATACCGTGCTTAAGAAAACGCGTGTCTATTAGCATTGTACACATTGGCCGAGTGCTTAAGCCAAAGATCTCAGTGAATATAGACTATAAATATTCTAGTTATTCTTTTCTTAAATAATAAAATAAATGATAAAATAATCTTCACGAATAAGAAACGGAGAGACCTGATCTAGAATAATCACGACCAGAAGCAAGTAATCGACTAATATGTACAAGGGATCTTATACTGATATTGAATAGAAAACTCATAGCAAAATTTATGAATTTTAAAAATACAATCACATAATACAATAAATTAGGTGTTCGTAGAGATATAGATATTCTTATTTTAAGGAAAAGATACTTTAAAAAAACTTAATATATTTTTGTCACCTTTAAGTACAGTTTAGATAATAGTTTTAGTTACATAATGTACAAGTATTATTATTACTTAAAAAATATTATATCTACAATAGAGAGGACTATATCAAATTGTTTTTATTCATTTTACTAGTAACCCCAATATATATGTAAATAGATGTATACAAAGCAAAGAAACAAGTTCTTGGTGAGTAGCATGTTCTGTCTGTATATATTAAAAAACGTGGTTGCATGACATTTATATTTTACACTAATTGGCCTGCATGTGCATGATATTTGGTGATTGTATAACTGTAACGTAGTTGTAGATATTGTTTATTTACAAGCTTTACTCTTCTAAAGATAATATCTAACTGGGGCACCAGCGGCAACACCCTGGTCGGACGTCATTTTATATTGATAAACATTTGAATATTTACCGTACAGCATAGCAACCACAATTCAATCATAAAGGACACAACGATAATTTGTGTTTGAATTACTTGAGTTTGTTCCGTCCAATAGTTACTCTACGAAAATCGAAGTCGAACTGTCTGCACTCGTGAGCGGCATTGCATCGTCGCACCCACAAGCAACAAATCAACCATTTCCATATTTTTACAACGAAATTAGCGTTGTGGGACTAGTATATACTAGCATATAATCCTAAAATTAAAGATTTTCACTAACGTCCGACAAAATCTATATGTAATGTAGCTATGAACCATCAAATCATCTTTCATACAAAATCCGCATCGAAATCGGTGTACCCATTTAAAACGTATGATGCAACAGACAGACATACAGACACGTAAAACTTATAACACCTCTCTTTTTGTCATGTGGTGGTGGACTGCGGTACGTGTCAATCAAGCCTTAGATTTAGTAGATATTATCGTGTGCTTTTCAGTAAACCTTTTTCAATTAGTATGAGAGTCCGATTTGCCCGTTTCTTACATACTACTATTATATATATATATATATATCAAGTGTTTCGTTATCATTGGCGGTAACCATTAATCTAAATCGCTCTTTTAATTAACGCTTCGCGAATACTGAAATAATTATCACTAATGATTTATTTTATTGGAGATAAATATTCCGATAAATATTTACCGCAAATGATACGAAAACTAATAGCTAGTCTCAATTAGATAACGTTTCCCTAATCCATATCTACAATTTCTCGTGTATTTAATATGATTTGTTATTTTTGTCATTGTGAAAACCCTTTCCGTTGTTTGAGTTTTATTTTATTTTCATTCTATTTTATTTTAGAAGAACAAAGTAAATAAAGAGAGTCTGATGAATAACGAAAAACTTAAAGGTCGACTTTCAAAGCAAGCGTTAGTAACAATGAAAAATTAATGACATTTCATACTTTATCATAGTAAAATGAACTATCTGGCCTTCCCGACACGATAAGCAAATAACACTTGTATTTTTGCACATTATATACTACATACTTTATTTAACCAATCGGTTTCCCTTTTTGCTGTTGTATATTGAAGCCGATTTGATGGTCTAATTAACGGAGTCTTGTCGTGTCTGTGTAATTTCATCCTATCTCGTTGTCTTCTCGACTTAGTCCAATAGTTTTTTACCATGATATTTTTCAATTCAACATTTTCAAATTACAACTATCACTTAAGAAATAAAATTTCATGTATTACAAAGGGTTTTTTTGTGAATGAAACTGGCGCCTAAAAATAACTATAAACAAAAAATTATAGAAAATTCAGCTGTTCTGGCCTATTTACCTCTAACGCAACTCCGACGCTTGTTTGAAAAGTCTACCTTTCTGTTTATATGCAATGAATGCATTATCCTCTGAATAATTAAGAGTAAAATGTTGTAGCGCATCGACGGCGGCCCTTACTACCGACCGCTGCCACTCCCACCGCGGCCCGCCCAGCAACAACCTTCCAGCATCTTCTCCACGCTCACCAACTCCTTCAACAGCTTCGTCTCCAACATATTCGGTTAATATATTTCACACTAGAGTAATGAAATATGCCCGATTGATTGATCCAAGTGTAAACTTGTCTCAAGGTGACGTCATCAACCTTGATGATTGAGGTCATATATCAACTTAAAATGTACTGCGAATATTCAAATTTATACAGTTGGAACAAAGTGTTTCTCGCGACAAAAAAATTATAAAGATCTAAATGGCAACTTTGTAGTGACGTCAACTTGAGCCAAACACGGAGCAGCAGTTTATTTCATTAAACCATGATTTTATTTTAACTTGTCGCCATAGAGCCATACATACAGGAGAAGTTACTAAATCAGTAATTTAAAATATTCGTAGGAATTATAAATATAAATTAATAGTGAAATAAAATATTCATTTTAGTCAAAGACAATGACTTTTCGTGGTAGTAGTGTAATATTAACACTTTATATGTATAAAAATAAGTAATCAAATTTAAAACAAGTGTTTTTTATATGTGTATAATACATATATGCTTTAACTTAACCTTGCCTTGAAGAAGAGCATTTTTGTAACAAATTTATCTCTTAAATAGTTAACTACGCAATGCTCGGTTTCCTAGTATACTATTCTAAAAATCTTCTTAAAAATCAAATCCAGGATTTGTCATATATCACTGATTTCTTAATTTCTCTTTATTTATTCGGATAGCGGTAACACTTTTTTAAGTTTTAAAAGAAGCAAATTGTGACTTGCGAATGTTAAAATAGCAAAACTAATAAAATTATTACATTTTTCTTTTTCATTTACAAATAACATAATGCTATTGAGTAGTTTAAACAAAAACAAATATGTAAAATATAATATTGAAATAAAATATAAGTTGAAATAAGATAATTTTGACTCCAATAAAAAACTTTCGAGTTTTTCGAATACCAAAAATAAACCTGAAAATGGCGCGGTTGGCTCTTATACAACAGAAAAAAATGGCTAATTGTATTGCAATGAAACCTGTTTTAAATAATATAGTTAAGGAAATAACATTTGGGATACAATTGTAATTTAGGGACCAAAAAATTAATGCGTTATTATGTCGCGACTGTATAGATAGTTAGGACATTTGAAAACAAAAACAAATATCCACATATGATACAACTACAAATAAATTCAGGTCTTATGATATACAGAGTTACTTTAAAGAGTTGTTATTGATATTCTGACTGAAATCGAATGATATTTTTATTTCATTATCATATAACGTCATTAACATATTGCATTAATTTTGAGCTCAACAATTTTACAACCTTTCAATCAATATTAATAAAGAAAACGGTGTGAGGGGTATATGGACCGGAACTAAGTTCGTAATATAGCAAGAAGTGTCTAAAAAAAGTCTTGTTACAGTCTCAGGGCGTGTACCAAATGATTTTTTCCAAAACTATTTAATTACTAATTGTTATTAATAATCCTATTGTGACATTTTATTTGATCGATCATAATTTGTAGAAAGCAATAATAATTTGTAGAAAGCAATATTGATTTGTTATTTAATTTTAGTTCTAACAATTAACTTTTTTTTTCTAACAATTACACATGTATGGCACTAGTTAGTGCTCACGGATTTTTTAAGACTACCTAAGTACCTCAACCATAGAAATGGTAGTTCTATTTAAATTTACTGATGCGTAAAGTACCATCTTGAAATCATAGTTTAAAATAAAAAATATAGGTAAGTAAGCTTTTCGGTATTACACAAGCTTTTATTAAATTATTTACTTAATAACCATGCACCCCGAACTATTTCACTAAATAGTCTCACAAATATTATTAATACTTTCGCCGATATTTTAAACTTGACGCTAATAGTAAAACTTAAGCTGGCAGTGTTAAAATAATGAACATTTTTATTTAAGTGATAAAGACGCATTTTTAAAGGATTTTAATTTATAATTAAATTAAGTTTTATTTAAAAGAACTGTAAATATATCTTAAGTTAGTAATTTAAGGTAATTTAAACTACAATAAATACTTAAGCAAAAAATATGTTTTATTTATTTTTACAATTACTGTGAAAACAGACAATTTAATTAAAATTATTATTAATAAAATACTGCCATAGAAAAATAGGGACGATTTTTTTATATCGATTTCCTAAAATCGTTTCGCTTTGATTTTTGGGCAGTAATATTTTTAATTTTGCAATAACTTCTAAGACGTTCAAAGAAATTGTTTAGTATGAGAAAAACTAGCTATCATATTGAGCATGAAATGCTTATGGTAACTAATACTTTTCATTTCATACCTATTTAGGTTAATACTGCATATGTTTAAATAGCTTCACAATATGTTAGGTATTGACTAGCAGCCAATGTTAATAATGTATCTCGATCTAATTGATTTCAAGCAATTGAGATAGCTGCATATCCGCCAGCCTATCCTATACCTCATTTTCATATTTATCCTGTGCACAGATATATTATTGGCAAGCGATAACATAAAAATTGATCAAAATATCAATCTTGGACAGCGAGTTTTGGATTAGGATTGATTATTATTATTGGCCGTAAGTAGGTAAATACAGTATGATAACAGTTCAAGTTTTCTGCCTTTTTTGCTAACTGATAGTCAGACGGTCTGTTTTACAAGGTGTAGTGATTTATCAGTCCAGTTAAGCATTCTGAAGGCAGGCACTCTCATATTGCGTCAGTATAGATAATTCAACTAATTTGTGCACTATGTGGGTAAAACTTTTACATATTCAATGACAATGGTGCCGATTTTGTCGTGTCACCGCTAAAGCTAAACTAACTTAAAAATTTTCTAATATTAGCTTAATTTTAGAGAAATGGTATTCCGTTGTCACCATAGTTCTAAAATTTCTTTCTAATTTGAGTACTAAATCAGTACTAAGACGGCGATAAATTGAATAGTTAGTGATGTCCTTGTGTTTACACGAGCTTTACATTCCGTTATCGAGAATGGGTAAGAGAAGGAATGAAACAGAAATTACTTGAAAACGCGTATTATTTCAAGTATAATTATGTATTTTCTAATGTATAAATAAGTTTTATTGAAAATGAAATTCAACCTGTCTTTGTTTTCGCTTCCCAACGTCAGTTTATAATAAATTAATAACGACATGGCTGTATAATTTAATGTCTTTGTCGATCATTGTCA
>NJDC01008564.1:0-14954 GCA_002245475.1 Calephelis virginiensis
GAGTCGTGCCAAAATGTAATTTATTACCACGATAACATAAAAATGGTTATGATTTAACTTGTTGACTTTGGCAAGCTGCCACCCGTATCGGATCAGGCGATAAACCCATCTCATGCCTATATGGGCATCTAATTTCAAATTTACCGATATTGCTTTTTAGAAATTGAAATACTTTGACATTAATGTTTGGTATCTTCACCAAAACTGCTTTTTAGAAATTGAAATACTTTGACATTAATGTTTGGTAACTTCACCAAAAATGCTTTTTAGAAATTGAAATACTTTGACATTAATGTTTGGTAACTTCACCAAAACTGCTTTTTAGAAATTGAAATACTTTGACATTAATGTTTGGTAACTCTGATTACAATAAATTAATACAATAATTAAGCGCAGTAAACTGCAAAAAACGACTTCAAATACTTCATTGTTTTTTTAAGGAGGTTCTCAGTTCGACTGTATTATTTTATCTTTGTTGTATATATGTTTGTCATATGATTACTCCGGCAATAGCTTACCGATTTTGATATCTCTTTTTTGCAAAACAGCAAATGATTCCGAAATCGTCCGGCATACATTTTATCAATATCTAGTAGTTTTTGAGTTACACATAATATTGCATATTTTCTTTTCATGTCATTGACCTCATCCATAGCTATTTAGCGCAGGTTTAAGAGTCACAGTTGGAGTGCATCAGTACTGGATACGTAGGTGTTATAAAGCGTACATACCAGAGTAGCTGTGTTTCATTATTGGAGAGATCGTCAAGAAAAGCGAAAAATTTATGAAATGTTAAGCTGTGACGGGCCGCTAGCGTCACAGCTTTGCACAGTTATGAAATATACATGTAAACCTTCCTCTTCAATCAATTTATCTATTCAAAAAACCGCATCAAAATCCGTTGCGCAGTTTTAAAGATTTAAGCATATAAAGGGAAATAGGGACAGCGGAAGTGATTTTGTTTTATCCTATGTCTAGTCAAAAAGGACTAGTCAGAAAAGAAAAAAAAAAATTGAGGCTCTGATAGTAGTGCAGTCTGCCGGATCCAATAGTAGGGGAGCCCGCGATGCGAAATGTGTAGTAACTCCAGCGTAATTGGGACCCATTGCACTTTGTCGATTAAATAGTGGAGAGTAAAAAAGGTCATGTAAGGTTTTTCTTTTTAGCGGTGCGTTAAGTGTCTAGAAGCTAAAATAGCAATATCAGTCACTTGATCATAGCCGAACTCATCAAATATTAATAATATATATCCCTAATGTGTCTCCGATGACAGAAATATGTCAATCAGACAGATTGCTGTAATAGACAATTAACACATATGACTTGGTTTTTGAGAGTTTCTGAACCTCCTACTACCGTACGTCTTGTTCAAATCATCAGAAAATTCAAACATAGACTTATTGGCATGTATTAAGCCCGCCGTACTTTAATCTGATACGCTCGAGTATATTTTCAAGCCAAAAAAAATTAGACAGACAACCCTACATGCGCGTCTCTATGTAGAGATTTGATACATAATGGAGGTGTTCAACAATGGTACAGGGTATCCCCATACCTTAATCTGACGCGCCTGAGTTATTCCAAAAATCCCCTCTTGAGCTCCCCTACTACAATGTGAAACATTCCAAAATCAACGACTTCTTAGAAACAAAATATGAATTAAAAAACATTTTCCAGTGGACCGTAATTATTATTAATCTAAACCATTCACGAATCTCCTAATACACACAATCTTTTATCAAAATCATTCCAGTCGTCCAGGAGGAGTTCAGTGACATACACATTACACACGCATAAAAGAAATATATCTTTATGATATTTAAGGATAAATATATAAATTGCATTGGACAAGTTACACAAATTGAATCTAACCCCAAAGTAAGCAAATTATATGCTTGTGTTATGGGTGTTAGTCAACGATATTATTAACAAACATATTCTACCACATTTCGGTGTAAAAATATTTAATAACTAGCGGCCTGCCAGGCTTCGCACAGGTATAAAATATACATATAAATCTTCCTCTTCAATCAATTTATCAATTAAAAAACTGCATCAGTATCCGTTGCGTAGTTTTTAAGATTTAAGCATGCAAAGGGACATAGGAAGCAACTTCGTTTTATATTATGTAGTGATGTTGACATTAATAAAGTATTTTTATATATTTTAATTAAATTACTAATAATATAATAATATACTGCCACAAACTGTAAGGTCGGATATATTGACTGTACGGGGTCAATAACATATTATAATACACAACCTTTTTTTCTTGTTATTAATGTTTCTATCGACTCGCATAAGTACCATCTGTATGGTCCAAGTAAATAAAGTGTTTTTGATTCTGATTCCATCGACACCCGGCAACACTAACATTATTATAATTGAACATTTAATAAATTTCTTTTAGTTTCCCGACCCGGGAATCGAAATCAATATCTCCAGTAGTCATTTCCAGCACCGGAACACTAGACCACTGCTTTCACATAAATAATCCACATTGAAATCGATCCATCCGTTTAAAAGTTATGACACACACACACACACACACACACACACACACACACACACGCACACACACCATAGGCAGGCACAAACAGACACATCAAATTATAACACAACTCTCTTTCCGTTTAGGGGTTAAAACTAAATTGAGGGATGCGCTTTATAAAAAAACTCAAACTACAAAATATTATATTTATCTTTAAATACTAAGCCCAACATAAAATGTCAAATAAAGTAGAAATTATTTTGAAGAAAATTACAAGACGTTTTGCCCCGAACGTGAAGATGGAGGGACCAAGTCTCGGATTTTAATAAAACATGCATCAAAAAATTCTGTCTGAATTCTACTATTTGCTACCTTTGCTCAAAAATTAGTACCTCATCATAAACATGTTTTTTAATCAATAAATGTAGGTCCCTCCATCTTGACGTCAAGATGGAGGGACCATTCTAATAGGCTGCTCCTGGAAGTATTTTATATACTTGATATTTTTCTACCTAAATTCTACCTTTATAAAAATAATATGCGGTGTCCGAAATACAAACAGTTTTAAAAACATCGCCTAAAATCGTCGGTCTCTCCATCTTGACGATTCAATAAAATACTTTTTCCAGCCACTGATCAGTTATTTGTAGCTTTTGAGTGGTAAATATTTTCTACCTAATTTCTACCTTTAAAATACGTAGCAAATAGCAGAATTTAGGTAGAATTTTTTGATGCATGTTTTATTAAAATCCGAGACTTGGTCTCTCCATCTAAATGCTTGCGTTTTTAAAGTACGTCTATATTGAATTAAATGTTGAATATGAGCACTGTTAGCCATATGTACAAACCTAGTTGTAACCTTAACTGGAATACGATAGTGCCAAGCACTGTCATTGTATCGACAGGATTGGTTAAGGCGGTGAAACCCGGGTAAGCTATTACATAACACTCTACAAGGAGGATGTAAAACAAATTGATTTATTACTCACGGAACCCTAAAACCTAGTGTTATTTAACTTGTTACCTTTGGCATTCTGCCACCCATATTCAATCAGCATGAAACATATTTCATACCTATATGGGCATCTAATTTGAAATTTTCCCACATATCAGGAATTATATTGGAAATATCGGTGAAAATTATGATAGTTCGTAAAAGGTTTCATCCTGTTAGTCCGGGTCCTGACTCCAAATCTCTCCCTCTGCCTGGTAACCTGCAAGAGGCTAGCATAGATCAAATACGGTATACCAACATAAAACAACTAACATAACCAACAAAATCTCTAATGGTACAGTGATGACAGATGCTTACCTGGGTAAGGACCTACTGCTTGAACATTTGTTCTTGTCACCATTTTGACAATATTTGGTACTGTCGTGTTCGGATTCAGCGGGTTGAGTTGTCGGTAGACTTGCAAATCAGACCTAATAATGATGCAGTTATAACAACTATGGTATCTACAGGCTACGGTTGTATTTTGTTTTCACAAAAATTTTGATGGTATCAGTGTCATCAAATACCATTAAACATTTTATTTTTTAAGAGCAAGCAAAGACAATATATATTTACTAATCTCTGGAGCAAGAGACGTCTGTAGACATCAGAAATGAAATGAAACAAATACATAAATCTGAGGGTAGAATGTAAAACTTATAAGTAAATCATAAAAAATACATTTTCGCGTTTTCTCCTTGTTGGTCAGGGTCCACTATTTGGAAGAGACCAGCTACTTTCCTGGTCTGGCAGCTTGTAAAAGGGGAGCACAGGATTTTCATTGAACTACTGAACGGATTTTCACACGATTTTACTATTAGATAGCCTGATTGATATTTAACTAGCCAACCGAGCAAACTTTGTGTACTACTAACAGCTACTAACAGTTTGTATGGATTAAAGCATTGTTTTTCATTTAACCTGTTTTCTCTATTTTAAAATTTATAGCAATGTTGGTCCATCCATTCAGGCGAATCGATAACATTTTCAATTGATGAAAAACTAAAAATTAAAAAAAATGTTTTTTTTTTATTTTTATAGATTACCTACGTTTATAACTGACGTATCGAAATCTGTAGCGCTTTTGGACTAAAATTTAGTGATCTTATTTACCAATAGAGGCGAACCGGAACACGTAAACGGCAAGCAATGACGTTATGGCGGCAGGAATAGGTAAGGCGGTGTTACCAATCCTAGTAGACACTTCTGATCTAAAAATGTGTTTTTCTTAGTTACCAATAGATGTGCTGTTCAATAATTTCATATAAATAATTTACAGAGTCGGTATCGGGAATAGTAAACTGTTCAAAGTTTTGACGGTAACGAGTATAGTTAACTCGACAATCGGAGCCTTTACCATGAGTCGGCATAGATTACGTTCGGTAAGTTACGTGTCGAAATCTATGGCACTTTTGGTCTGAAAATGTGTTTCTCTTTGTTACCAACAGAGGCGCTCTTCAAAGATTACATACAAATAATTTGCAGCGATGGTATCGAGTATAGTAAACTTGACAAACTATAAACTTATGGTAAGGGCCCTGTTCAAAGTTTTAGCGCTAACGAGTATAGTAAACTCGACAATCTGTAAGGTCATGGTAAGGGATTGGTTATAAGTAAACTAGATAAATATCTAGGAAACTTGCCAAAAAGTACGATATACCATAAATTCTAGGTCATAAATTTTTACGACTATTAACATTTTTTATGGGTTTGGAAGGCAAATAAGCTGACGAATCTCTAGACGATAGGTATTACAAGTTGCTTATTGAAACCAAATACGTTTATGGTGCGTAACCAAATTGAGGCTGCGGTTAATAGTTTTAGCAACAAATCTATTCATCAACATCATTATCAGCCGGAGGATGTCCACTGCTCGACATAGGCCTCCCCCAAGGAGCCCTACAAGTCACGGTCACCAGCCGCTTGTAACCACCGACTCCCCACGACTTTGACCAGATCATTAGTCCACCGGGTGGGAGGTCGTCCAACAGTACGTCCTCCGACGTGATCCTAGCGGTTGTCGGTTCTACGAGCAATGTTGCCTGCCCATTGCCACTTCAGCTTTCTGACTTTCTGGACTATGTCGGACTGGACTCTCGTTCTCTTACAAATCCATTCGGAACATGCCAATGGCAAACACTAGAATTATGGTGGCAGAAGTAATGACGGTGATAATCCAAGCTAGTAATCGCATAATGCTATTATAATATTTATAATGTTACGTGTATTGTTAAGTAGTGTAGTAATTTTGTCTATGCTAGGATTATAAAGTCACTTTTACACTTTCACTATTTATTTAGTTTTACTGTTGTTTCTGTGGTTAAAAAATGTTGTTTTTTCAGATGTTATGTTACATTATGCTTAATTAATGTGAAAATGTGAATAGGATGTTTGGCTGGGTTTGTATAGGTTTGGTTTGGGTTTGTGTAGGATTTATAGTCAATCCGATGAGTCACAGTTTTTGACATAAATCAAAAGCGCTTGTCAAGCGTCTACACGTTTGTAAGCGTTTCATTGAGTCGTGTCTTACGTTTTTCAAATAAACGAAAAGTATATCCGGTCTAACGATGAAACTCGTTTAAAACTATCAAGCACTAACGAGCATTTGTAATATCTAAGACAAAAATCAGAGGGATTACAAAAGTAACCACCTCATGGCATCATTTAAATGAAATGAAGAATTAATTTTAGTCATCCACCATTATCTGTGTCAAATTTGTGTTAATTTTCTATCTTTTCGTTTTTTTTAATAAATTGAAGTTAAACCAAATGTTATGAACGTCTGTCACGTTGTTTGTTCAAAATTGCAATGCAAATGGCCAATTTTAATAACAGGGCTTTGACTGCACCGTCAGTAACATCTAACCAAATAAAGTATTGAACGTTAAACCAAAAAAGTCCTTTTTTATCTTTAGTTTCAAAGCCCTGATGATGCTGTAAAAAGTGAAACCGGTTGGCTAGAAAGTGTTAAATAAAGTATGCAGTGGATATGTACAAGTGTTATCTCCAAAAAACGTGTATATACAATGGAATTCCTCCAAGTGTCGACTAGCAAGTATAGATTCAAATAAACTTAAAATTAAGTAAATAAACACTTTAATGTTTATTTGATATTTTTTTTGTTAATACACTAAAACCATGAAAATCAAATAATGAGATGACCAATTTAAACATGAAATAACAGTAATTTAATGAAATTGACATTGTATACCTTGATAAGCAGGTCTACTCATGAATCTCGATATCATGCGAATTAGAAATTGGAATCGTATCTGTCATTTTAGGTATTTTTGAACACAATATTCGAAGATTATTGACATTTAGTTAAAAATAAATTCAACGAATTTGATAAAGTTATTAATTGTTTACTAAAACCTTAATGTTATTAATTCGCTAGTACTGTCTTCAAGTATACCTAAAATGACATACTCGATTCCAATTTCTAATATTGCATGAATCGAGCTTAGAGAGTAACGCTACAAGTCATAAAACTGATCATTAAAATATTTGGAGCCGTAAAAAGGTCATTAAGGTGTTAAGAACAATAAATGTTACAATTACGGCTGAAATTTCTCATTTCATTTCTACGAGGAGATTTGGAATTATAATGACTGTGTTAAAATTAAATTAAATTATTTCTGGACTCGTGAAATAACTTGGAGTGCATGTTTATGCTGGATATATGATTAATAGTATGATCAAAAAATTTAAAACAAGAGTAAGATTTAATATTACTACAAAAAGGTATCTTCACGCTTATATCCCGGTAGAGGTAGATAGAGGTACAACCACCACTAACCGAAGACACTAAGTCCCACAATGTGATAGGTGGCAAGCCTATCGCCAACCGGGCACATATGCAATCCTGAGCAATATTTTTTCATTACAAAATTCAAAATAATTTTTTTTATGTTGCCCGACCCGGGTGTCGAACCCTGGACCTTATGCATTCAACACCTGAACCGGTAGACCACAGAGGCGATTAAACTATTACTACCAAAATAAGTAAGATATAAGATATCTTCATGCCCGTTTTGCATGGTAGGCAAAGGTGCAACCTGTAGGGTTAAAATAATAAATTTGCCCGGTATTGTATAATCGTCTAGTTTTATACCAAGTATCTTCGGACAGTCATCGGTGAACAGTAGAATTACTCTTGAATCTCGATTTTATGCAAAATTGAAAACTGAAATTGGATACTTGTCATTTTATCCTACTCTTGAAAACATCTGTAGCGAATTATTAACATTTAGTTTAAAAAAATAAACGAACACGATATACTTAATAATTTGTTAGATGGGATTGATCGTTTTTTTGTTGTAGAGTACAAAAAGACACAAACCCGTTTGAAATTTCCAATATTGTTTGAATCGAGTTTCAGTAGTATATCTACTGGTCACCTACGACTATCCGAAGATACTTGGTCCTACCCAAACTCGGGTTAACGTTTTTGGGATACGTTTAACTGCGTAGAAATCTTTGTTTTTATCACTAAATTTTTACTAAATGGAAGAGCCTCGCAACGACTCTCCCGGGTTAGTACCACCGCCTTACATGTTACTGTCGCCATAACGTCAGCGCTTGCCGTTGACGTGTTCTGGTTCGGAGGATAAGGTAGCCCGTAAACTAACTTTTGCTCGAGGTCTAACATCCCAGCTTCAGGTTGGCAATGCACCATTACCACCTTTGGAGTCTCTAGGCGGCGTGAACTACTTACTATCTTGAAATTTGTCTGCTTGTTTGCCTTCCAATACAATACAATTCCAATACAAAAAAAACCAAGCTTGAACAGTCACTTCAATGCATGTACGAAGTCGCGAGCAATAGCTAGTAAGTGTTAAATAAAACATTCATACTGCCTACCTACGTTTGCCTCGGAGCCATGCAGCTTAGGTCGAACTTCTGGAATTATTTAATGTATTTAAAAGTGGGTTTTGTAAATTTAAAAGTATTTTATACTTTTATTTCAGGGTTATTTACGTTGAAAATTCTAATATATAGCACGAAAAATTAAAGACAAAGCAAACGTTTTGGTTCTGGTATGTGAAATATCAAGTATATGCGCTTCGGCTATATTCGTCAAGCTTCGGAAATCCGAATGCATTTTAAAGAAATCTATATAGAGTTGTTATTATATAATTAATCACTCCGCTTAAATTTAGATTAGGTCAGCAAATTTAAAAATAAAAATATAAAGAGTAAAAAGTGGAAAGCCGAAGCGCATAATTTAAATAGTAGTACTATATTTTATTCTATGTTTACCTAAGAATTGTAATTGTGTAATAACACAGGTGTAATTAGTGGAGCTAGTAAAATTACTCCGTGTTGTTCCGGGCTCCTTTCAGATTAGACCATTTCCTTTTCTTCCAAATTGCTCGGAAAAGGCAAGCATAGGCTTACCGTAACTAATACCGTAACTAGCACCGTCAAAGTTCGGTGAAGTTGTAAAAAATCGTAAGATTAGCAACAAATTAGTCATTCAAAAACAAAAACACAGTGGCATTTGTCTAGGTGGTAGAGTTTCGCAGAGGCTAAAATCAAGTGGTTTGTATCTTTTCAAATGTTTAAATTTGTTAGTACCTATCTAACATTCACTAAATATTCAGTTTATTTAACACATATTCTTAAAAAATAAATTTAATCATTAGAAAAACAGCTACTATGTTGTGGGAGATAATATTGAACAAAAGATAAATGTGTTAACTTATATATTTTTAGGGATCTGTACATCCTGTGTAAGCTTTAAATGTTTGGGAGATAAGCCCGCCTTTTGTATTGAGTTTTTCATTACAGTTTACTTATTTGATTTGGTTAACTTGTTTTGAAATAAAAGCATGAATGATTTACACATGCGACTCTCATTTGAAGGACTATTTATCGAGAAACATCTGAGTCATGAGATATTTTCATCTGTTTTTTCTGTTTTTATAATAATTTAGCTACGTATTACTACATAGTATAAAACAAAGGCGCTTTCCTGTGACCCTGTGTATGCTTAAATCTTTAAAACTACGCAACGGAACTACATGCTGTTTTTTGAATAGATAAAGTGATTGAAAAGAAGGATTCGGTCATGTGGAAAGAATGACAAATGAAATATTGACAAAGCAGATATACAATGTGAATGTGGATAAATGTAGGTACCCGGGGAGATCAAGTTTGTCATTCCACGATCACTCGGATATTTTCCGTGGGTGGTATCAAGAGTCTCCAAAACCGGCGTGTTTGTATGAAAAGGGTAATGAATGTGAAGGAAGCCAAACATGTTTATCAGGACCGAGAGGTCTGGCACTCGATACTCTCTGCCTACTTCGTAAGGGACTTGGCGTGAAGATACGTATGCACATAAAAGGAAGGTTCAAATGTATATTTTATACCCGTGCAATACCGGGGCGGACCGCTAGCTAATGTATAAATTAACATTAAACAATTACATCATTATATTTTGTTACAACTTATAGCTTCTGAAGTCTACTGGTAATGGCTATTGACTTCGTGAGGCCCCGTGTGCAATTCAAATAAATTCTTACATGACTCATTTCACCCACAAACCGTTTACAAAAAGACAAAATAAACAAACGGTAAATAAGACTTTCTGCTAGCGTTTTATCCACAATAACATAATAGGCTTTCAGAAGAAAATCCCAAGTTTTCTCGAAATAAAATAATCATATTGTAAGCCTCTACTTTTATACCGACATACAATTACTTAGTTTGAGATTACTTTTTTTACAAGGCCCTATATTGTAGACAGGTTTTGAAACGCAATATCTTTCTAAATATATTTTTCAACCGAACTTTTTATTGGACGAACTAATATTGATGATTGTTTTTTAAGCTATTGCATAGCTTCAATCGCAGGCCTTGATCGTGGAGACCGAATCCAAAAATTCCGTAACGAAAAAACCTAACATCCCCCACTCCGACCCGCACAGCGGTGACACTTTTTAGTTTTGTCATCTGTCGATGACTAGCAGAACTTTTAACGACTTTTGATCACACTTGTCTCTTTAGTTCAGCAACTCGCCTCTATGTGGCGTTGGTTATATCGGCATCACTGCGCATGCGTAATCCCCCTTTTCTTGGTTCACGCCTGTTTATGTAATAGCTTCACCGCGGCAGTCTCTGAGTGCCACACGTCTTTCTTTTGTTTTAAAGCATGTGCTTTCACTTTGTACGTAATATTTCCGATAGGTCCCAGTGGTTAACATTAAAGTCAGTTTTTTGCATTTCTGCGTTTATAGTATTTCGACGAACTTCGTACCGAACACTCATGTTATCACGGTTACACGTCACAAAAATTGTGTCATGTAAATTTCCCTTACATCAGTTTTGCAAATATTTTGATTATCTTGCTATTCGGGGATGACATGAATCCTGAAAACCAAATATCATTTAAATTGGTCCAGCAGTTCCCGAATAATAAATTATTGTTCCCACTACGCTTTCATTATCAATTTCGTCTACATATTATGTGAAATTAGTTGATTTTGTTGCGATTATGTACAGTTTTATTCAGTTATAGGGCATAATTGACGGATTGAACAGAAAATCAGTTTAAGTATTTTAGTAAATCTCACTAAAAGAGCTTGAATAAGGTGGCTACTGATTTAACAAAGAACCCTTGTCATGACATTTTTTTTACGACTAATGACTAATGTTCAATTATTTACACCTGGTTTTATTAAATCGGGTAACTGGAAGCAAATTTTAACTTCACTAATGGCAAAGGCTAACACCTATGCCTAAAACTAAAAAAAAAACAATACTATCAACGTGAAGCTATATCATGAAGCTTTAATACTGCTGGACGTGACAGGTAACACTCCTAACAAAGACGTAATATAATTTCCAAACATTGCTGATTCATTCTAACATACTGACCTCTCTTTCAGAGAGTCTTTTTATGTCATGTCTGTACATTAGAGTGAATAAGTAGTATTTAGAAATGACATTAGGCCTTTGTTAGGAGTATAATAACTTCATAAAACATGTTATAGAGTTACACCACATTCATTTCTCTATATTTTGCTCTACAAAGTATAAAGATTGAAAAATTCTAGTTTCAGCCTTGATATCAATTAAGAAGTTACTAATTAAAATTTTTATTACGATGTAGTTAATTCCAAGTTAAACAAGTTTATAAAAATACACGTTAAAAAGACGGATTTATACAAATACAACTTTTTAAATATTTATCTTACTCTATAACATTGTATGTCATATAAGAGTATGTTTATACTATGGTCTGGTACAATAATTTAAAAAAAAAAGAATGGGTGTTGTTTTGTTGGAGTTACCATTCTCGACTTTTTTCAACTTTTCTCAAAACCTGCAACATTGATTAAAGGGTATATTCACGCCCATATCCCCGAAAAGGTAGGCAGAGGCATTATCAGGGCACCCACGACTAGCCGAAGACTTTAAGTACCACAATGTGATAGGTGGCAAGCCTATCGCCAACCGGGCACATATCCAATCCCTAGCAACGTTTTTTTTTATGAAAAAATTGGAAAAACCCATTTTTCTGTTTGTTGTCCGACCCCGGAATCGATCCCAGGACCTCATGTAGTCAAGTCCAACAACTGAAACGCTAGATCACAAAGGCGTTGATTAATATATAAAATAACTTTCTAGTTAAATAAACGTCACGTTAACGTAAAAAACGTTAAATAAGTTTATTCACAAATTCTAATAAAATCATTTAATTAGCAATTTTTTGGCGGGAATTTGCAAATTATTTATTTGCATTTAATTATAGGTGTCTGTGAAGTAACGCTTTCTTATATCAATATAAAGTTCAAAGTTTTTCATAATTTCATAGCTCAATGTACATGTATAATAAAACTGAAGTAGAGTGTAGAAGTAGAACAATATTCATCCAGAAAAAAGTATGCTTAAAAGGGGTAGCTTTCACCCTTAAGATTAATTTACACATGTCGGTGTAGGGGATTTTGAGGATAAGGGTAAGACAAGCTTAATTCCATAGTTTCATGTAAATCGATGCAGGTTCAAAAAATTCGGAAGTAATACTTCTTTTTTACCTTAGTAGCCTGGACTAATTTTTTTCATTGAAAATATATATCTTTGTGATTAAGTCGGTGATCAAGCATACAGGTCTCCTGATTATAACAGACAACCGTGGCCTATGGATACACTAGACGGTACAGGTAAGTTGCTGTCCTGGGGTCAGGATGCTAGGCTTACTGTGTAAGTCTACCAGCTACCTTACCCTCCGGGGCGGGATATGACAAATTGTTATGAGCGCAATAACAGGTAAGGCGATAAATCTCTACAAGGACAAGTTGCTGCAAAGCACTTTACCAATTTTTATTTTACACAAATAAAACTATTATTAAAAAAAATACCAAACCACAGACAAAACCTACATTTAATGTAGCTAAGAACCATCTCAATTCAGTTTCCAAACAATACAATCGCATCGAAATCGGTCCATACATTCAAATATTATGATGCCTCAGACATACGCATACAAACACTTTAAAATTATAACACCACTCTTTTACTGTCGGTGGTACAAAACGACAGGTTGCACTCCGGGAGTGCAGACAGAAGGGAAAACTTGAATATTAAATTTGTGCATTTTTGATGTTTTGGAATGGTTAGAGAATAATTTTGCACGAATTGCTTTAATTAACAGTATGAAAGTACTATTATTTATGTGGTAGAATACAATATTAATTTATTGCGCTATCGTTCACAAACGCGAATGTTCGCGGAAGCGCCCTGCGCCGTCTTACGAATTTTCAATCAATTCGCGAGTTTAGAAGTTTTTACCCATTTCAAAAATAGATACAAGAACAATTTTCTAGCATTTTTAAATTATTGCATTTATGTCTATCCGTTGTTGCCGTTGTAAAATTATTGATGCATTTTAATTGAAGTTTGGTATCATCGCAGTTCAATGTGGCTAGTTTCTTTTGCATATTGAATTGCCAACGCGTACGGAATTTCCCATCATGCATTTCTCACGGTATCCAATTATAATTTAATAATGTATTTCAATAGGTTCTCTCACTAGTCGAGGAAAACGGTGGCCTTCATTTGATTAAATTTGTAGAGCATAAAGCTATACCCAGTGAGTAATGTCGGTGTTTCGAATTTACTCCGATATTGCTACCTTATTACTAACAAGCTCTAGCAAATTTGTAAGTAAGTTAGTCAGTATCTTGACGCCCATATCCTCAAAAGGGTTGGCAGAGGCACAACTAGGGCACCGACGACTAGCCGAAGACAATAAGTCCCACAATGTGGGACTTGGTGTCTTAGTTAATGACCCCTGTCACCAACCGGACACTTAACCAATCCCAGGAAACATTAATTTTATTACAAAATTTAAAATATGCATATCTAATAATTTTTTGTTGACCGACCCGGGAACCGAACCTGGGACCTCAAGAAGTCAAGTCCGACGCCAGACCGCTTTTTTGTACACACGTCATAGTGACTTTTAGTGATCGGTCATAGGAACGAGAAAATTCCAGCAGTAAAGTATCCTAGATAACGATTATAAGCTTCTACTACGCAAAATTTGAAGAATATCCGTATAGTAAAGTTTTTTTTCTTTTGTGATTTTGGAAGGCAAACAAGCAAGCGGATTCCTGATGGTGAGAAATTGCCGCCGCCTAGAGACACTAGAGGTGGTTATGGAGCAATGCCAACCTGAGACTGGGATGTTAGACCTCGAGCAAAAGTAAGGCTTACCGGTTACCTTATCCTCCAAACCAGAACATGTCAACGGCAAGCGTCGACATTTTGGCGGCAGGAATAGGTAAGGCGGTGGTACCAATCCGGGCGAGTCGCTGCGAGACTCTACCACCTAGTCAGATGTCACGGTGTTAGTGACGGAATAGGTATCAATTATTTAAAATTAAAAATAATTTTGACCGGGATTTAACAACTGCTCGGCTGGTAATAAGTATGTCACTTATCACATTGTGGGACCTAGCTTTTAGCTAATCGTGGGTGTCCTAGTTTTGTCTCTGCCCAACTATCTCTTCGGGGATACAGACGTAAAAACTCTTACTTTTTATAATTAAATTATTTCAAATATCCGAAACTTAAATAGAGTATATAAGATTCATGATGATCACATATTTCAGCACCAGAACGAATAGCATGTCAAATCAAGATTTTATATCTTGTGATCCTAGAATGCAAAAGAGTATCTTAATTTCAGTTTTATACCTTTTATTAACTTAGGCAGAATTTCGGCCTTGAATTTAGACGACGTTTTAACCTGAAAAGTTTATAGACACTTCAACAGGGACCTTTTTCCTAGCAGTAGTAAATAAATTACGTTTTTCGATTGTTCGAATTTGTATGTATCTAAAACGTTTTTGTCCTCTTTTTTTCTTGATGCAATTTACTTAGAAACACTTGTACTTTCCACAATATATTTTATTATTTTTTATTTTTATGGTTTAGCCAACCGGTTTCGCTATACAA
>NJDC01008568.1:0-38546 GCA_002245475.1 Calephelis virginiensis
CTATAAAAGTAATTTGAAAAAACATATAAAAACTGAAACAGTTATCTTTTAGGTATGATACTTATATATGTTTATGTTAAATCTGGTGTCGATATTTTCATAATTGAAGTAGACAGTTGGGTTTTGCTTTCAAAAAAGGGTTAACTTTTTGATTTTTTTCTATCGAGCAAAGTGAAATGAATCGTGTTTTGGAAACACTAGTCTAATAAAGCATATTAATGTTAATCTTGTGTATTTTTGTCGCCAAGATCCATAATTGCTTTGTATGAAAAAAACAACTAACTAACTTGCTAACGTATTTTAGCATACATGGCCCCTTAACCGCCACTTTGGGGAGCGGCAGGCCTAGCGACGAAACCACACGGCGTTTTCCCTTTGCTAGGTAGGCTTTCGCACACATCCATTGTCCTGACGGTGCTTAGCTCGACACTCAGCCCCATTCAACAGGGCCACAAATCGTCTGAAGTCGTAAGCAAAGTCACAGCGTGCAACTTGCGTGATCTCAGTAGCAACAGACACTGTACCAATTGCGACCCCATGACGTGACGGGCAAGATGTTTTTTTTTTATATGATATTGGAAGGCAAACAAGCAGACGGATTTCCTGATGTTAAGAAATTCACGCCAAAGGTGGTAATGGTGCGTTGCCAACCTGAGGCCGGGATGTTAGGCCTCGAGCAAAAGTAAGTTTACCGGCTACCTTACCCTCCGAACCGGAACACGTCATGACGTTATGGCGGCAGGAATAGGTAAGGCGGTGGTACCAATCCGGGCGAGTCGCTGCTAAACTCTACCACCTAGTCAGATGTCACGGTGTTAGTAACGGTGAGCCTATGCTCGCCTTTTACGAGCTGCCTGGCAAGGAAGGCAGATGGTCTATTCTACAAAGGAGCCCAGACCAAAACGGGGAAAAAAGCCTATTCCTAAAGCCTACTCCTCCTCCGCGGGTCTCACAGCCGCCACCTCAAGCGTGTCAACCGGTCTACCGCTTTGCCTGATCCTCGTGTCCCCTCTTGGACAGAGAGAGGTACTGAGGAGCAGCCATAGATACATACATACGTACATATTATGTCTTCACCACAAGTAGGTAGAGAATATCGAGTAGGTACCAAATGTTACGATCCTTGCAGACCTGGCCGGCAACCAGGAGGAGCAACCATTCGAGTCCAAATAGTTTTCCCGGGGCCTTAATCTCAGCCCAGGTACTGGGGTCCCCCTCGTCACGAGAAGGCTTTAACTCTTTGAAAGCTTAGCACGACCTAATACAGCCCAACTCAGCTTAGCCCAGACCAACAGCTGCAGTTTTATTACTTTAGTAAAAGTAAAATACGTTTAAATAAATCAGCTATTTTTTAGGTAATAAGAGTTTAATAGCATTTTAAAAATAGACATTGTTGACACAACCTACTAGTGAAGACAAAGTCGCTTCCTCTGTCCCTATGTCTCTTTGTATGCTTAAATCTTTAAAACTACGCAACGGATTTTGATGCGTTTTTTAAATGGATAAAGTGATTGAAGAGGAAGGTTTATATGTATATTTCATAACTGTGCTAATCCGGGCGGATCGCTAGTATATCAATAACATTATTGTTCATTGATACCAAGTCAAAGAATATTTTCTAATATACGAAATATTAACTACTGTTTCATCATGGAAAACATCGAATAATTAGCTTCACTTCTTAACTAAGTAAAACTGAATAGACCTTCACACAATAAGAGGTTGATGGTGGACGATTCCAGAATTACTACAAGACAAATTATGGTTCCTTTAACTAAAGATGCTCTTATTTTATGAGCAATTTGTTAATTAACTGCGTTGACGTTCATCAAAAATGAGTGCTTATTAAATTTTGTATTTGTGGGGTAAGAGAACTTGTCTCTTTCATTTTATTTTATTTAATGTTTGCTTGAAATAGTCCTACAATGTGATATTGGTACATTTTTAACTGACTTTTCTTTATTGAACATAATTTTTGAGATATAACATGGACAGTGAAAAACGGAAATGCACAAAAGGTGGGCTTACCTCTAGGTCTACAGGTTTCTTCCAGCTAACCCTAAAAATTAGAATCTACGTTAAAACAGTGGTTATTAGAACTTATTTTGCTAATGTACATAAAATTCTAAATATGCATGCAAACAAACATTAGGTAGATACAATAAATTAAAATATTTCTACAATACATTATGTACCTATTCAAATTTTTTACCTAGGGTTATTGGACAGCAAAATATCTAATTTTCGTCGCATTGTTAATATAATAAGTCATTACTCATTACATTATTATTATTATTATTATATATGTTAGAGGTCCCACGACTTTCCGGATGATAAGAGAAAACCGTGACCTATAGAAACTATACTCAGATGTTACAGGTGCGTTGCTGGTTATCTTTCTTATTTATGGTTTTGATCTATTAAGACAAACTCACATACTCTAACAAGTATGCAGTAGAAACAAGTAGAGACAGATTGATTGGAGGTTTAATTAAGTTTATTCATTGGAAAAATCGGCATATATCTACCTAGATCCAGTTACCTAACCATTTCTTTGCATTGCATGGTACCTACCATGTACGTGTGACGAAGTAATTTTAATTACCTAGGTAGGTACGTTCTATTTAGCGTATAACGTGTTTTATTGTTAAATTAATTCCATCTCTGCAAAAGCTTCATATTCATACCTATTACCTACCATGTAGGTATTTTGTTTCGGTGTATTCGCATCGTTGACAACATTCATAAGAGATACTAAAATTTAACTAGCTTACCGTGATCAATTCATAATTGTTCCTATTTTGTTGAGATAATTACATGTATCAATTAAATATATGAAAATTTCAGTTGGAACTAGCATTTAAAGAAGTTTGAAAATTCTTATATTAGTTAAATTACTCGACATGCAAGTGACGCTAACAACACGTGTTTAAAAATAATTCTAATTTTTACCGTTACACGAAATCAAAACTAATTGCAAATGATATTAAATAAAAACACATCTAAGTAATAAAAACATCGAGGACATAAATCATAAGTTATGTTACACCTAACGGTTTCCGTTCTCCACACAAGTCGAAACTACAAGGGTGACTTTAGTTTGTATGTGGTAAAGAAATACGACGGACGAGTCCCTCCGCGTATTCATGGCCTTTCGGCTTTCGTTGTATGAGTTCGCCGCGCGGCAGTCGCGGGCGGGCCACCGCGAGGGGAAAGCGCCAAACCCGTAATACCAGAGCGTATAATGTGGACCGCGGTATGCTCTATTTACTACGTTTATAATCATTGTTATCGAATCGCATCCGTACAAAACCCGCGGCATTCTCTAACATGACCGCTACCGGCGAACGAACTCCTCTCCCATTCAACAAAATAAGTTGACAAGTGAAAATGAAATGGACAGAGTGCACGTTAAAATGATAATTATCGTGTTGTTCTTTTGTGTAGTGATGGGCGCGGCGCTTACGGAAGCGCCGGACGTTGCAGATGCTTGTGATCGTGTAATTGGTGGGAATATAGTGAAGTGCAACGTCCTGACACTGTCGTCGGACCGGGATGTTGTAGGTTCAATGTCCGCAGAAGGCGCTGAAAAACTAGCCATGCACTGTACCTCACAACTAGAGAGTACGCTGAAAGACCATCACTTCGGGAGAATGCAAGGTTTGACTGAAATAACAATCGATAACTGCAAAATTTTACGGCTCCCGGGCAACGTGTTTGAGGGATTACGAGGACTCAAGTCCCTGAAGTTACGCTCCATGAATAACGAATGGGGCTATAATAAAGAGTTAGAATTATCATTGGGCGCTTTCAACGGATTACGGGAGCTTCACACGTTGGATTTAGGGTATAATAACATTCGGAAAATACCTTCGGATCTGTTTTGTGCTTTAGAAAACATAATATCTCTTAATTTAACTTTCAATAAAATTAAGTTTGTTGATGAACTAGGTTTTGGTCACAAATGTGGCTCTACCTTGCAAACTATTGATCTTAGTTACAATGACATCATGTCGCTTCCAGCTGACTCCGAAATATTGCATTTGCGAAGGCTAACGCAACTGTTTCTGCAAAATAATAAGATAAGCGAGTTGCCAGCTGAGGTATTCAGTGACTTGCTTTCGTTAAAAGTATTAAATTTGTCAGAAAATGCCATTAATTATCTCCCAGAGGGTTTATTTAAAAATACAAGGGAAATTCGTGAAATATATTTAAGGAACAATGAGTTAGAATTGTTGCCTAAGAAATTGTTTAATAGGTTGGAACAATTAGTAGTCTTAGATCTTTCGACAAACAGATTAACGAGCGATCACATTAAAAATGAAACTTTTGGGGGATTAATAAGATTAATCGTTCTTGATTTATCGCACAATGTTTTGTCTCGAATCTCGCAAAATATTTTTAAAGACTTATTTTTTCTACAAATACTTAATTTAAGCAACAACTCCATAGGGTTTGTTGAAGATAATGCATTTTCACCTTTATTTAATTTACATACGCTTAATTTAGGACATAACAAATTACGCACTGTAGAAGATCATGTGTTTAATGGATTATTTATTCTTAATAAACTTAATTTAAATAATAATTTACTATCATTTATAGGCGAAAATGCTTTAAGAAACTGTTCTGATTTGAAAGAGTTAGATTTGAGTTCTAATAAATTTACAAAAGTTCCCGAAGCAATTTTGCAATTACCGTTTCTAAAGTCTCTAGATATGGGAGAGAATCTATTAACAGAAATAACAAACAACTCGTTTCATAATTTATCCCAATTAACGGGCTTACGTTTAATAGACAATCAAATTGGGAACTTAACAGCTGGCATATTCTGGGGTTTACCCAGTTTGCAAGTTCTAAATTTAGCCAAAAATAAGATACAATCGATTGAAACAGAAACCTTTCAAAGGAACACGCAATTAGAAGCCGTTCGTTTGGACGGCAATTTTATTTCAGATATAAATGGTGTATTCGTGTCTCTGACAAAGTTACTATGGTTAAATCTATCTGAAAACCACTTAGTTTGGTTCGATTATGCTTTCATACCGTCAAATTTAAAATGGTTAGATATTCATGCAAATTTCATTGAAATATTAGGAAATTATTATAAAATTCAAAATGACCTACACGTGAAAACACTAGATGCCAGTCATAATCGTATCGTTACTTTATCCGCAATGTCCATACCTAATAGTGTAGAATTATTATTTATCAACAACAATTTTATATCTTCAATTGAAATTGATACGTTTTTAAACAAAACCAATTTAACTCGTGTTGATATTTACGCGAATCAGATAGAGTCATTGGATATAAATAGTTTACGGATATTAAGGTTTGGAGAACGGACTTTACCCGAGTTTTATATTAGTGGCAATCCGTTTAAGTGTGACTGTACTATGAAATGGCTCTTACTTATTAATACTATGACTACAAAGCAATATCCACGGGTAATGGATTTAGAAAATGTAATATGTAAGGAATCCTACGTGCGAGGTGTAAAATATTTTCCTGTTAGTTCCTTACATACAAAAGATTTTCTTTGTAAATATGAGAATTATTGTCTTGATGAATGTCACTGTTGCGATTTTACTTTCTGTAATTGCAAAATTGTTTGTCCTTACAACTGTTCGTGCTATCACGATTCAACAAAAACAACAAATGTTGTTGATTGTTCTATAAAACAATTCGATTTTGTGCCCAGGGACTTTCCAGCGGGCGCAACCCATATTTATTTAGATGGAAATTTTTATAGCCAACTCAATGAAACTGTTTTTGATTCAATGCATAGAGCTCTAGTTTTATATTTGAATTCCAGTCGTATTACAGAAATTCAAAATGAAACGTTTCATGAACTCGGTGATTTGCGAATATTGCATTTGGACGATAACAAAATAAAACGATTAAGAGGCCTCGAGTTTGTAAAGTTGGCAAAGTTGAAAGAATTATATTTACAAAATAATCTTATCGAGTTCATTTCGAATATAAGTTTTTCTTCTTTAAGTTCTTTAGAAATTTTGCGTTTAGATGAAAATAGACTTGTGAATTATGGTTTGTGGCATTTAGATAACAATAAAAAGTTACAAACATTGTTTCTGGGCAATAATAATTGGTCTTGTAATTGTAAATATTTGCAAGGGTTTTTGATGTTTGTATCTCAAAACGTGAATAAGATTGTTGACATTCATAACCTTTGGTGCGTCACTGAAAGTACTGTATCAACAAAAAAGCCATTAAATTTGAATGTCACAATATGTAGTGAAATAAGCGAGAATTCAGTGATAAGTGCGCTTTTCGTATCTAACAACATACCATTGCTGGCGTCGGTCCTCACTGGATTCATGCTTATTTTATTAATATTAGCCTTAGTATTTACATTTAGATATGCTTGCAGAATGTGGTTGTATTCAAATTGTGGAATCAAGCTCTCTCCCTTAGCGGGCGCCTTTAACGACGCCGATAAGCTTTATGATGCCTATATTTGTTACAGTCCAAAAGACGAGGAATTTGTTATAGAAAATGTGGCACAGGAACTTGAGAACGGTTATCCTTCCTATCATCTTTGCCTGCATTACAGAGATGTGCCACAGTTTGAGGCTACATATGCACAATTTCCTGATTTAGTAGTTGAAGCAACGGAGGCTTCGAGACGTATCATAGTAGTATTAACAAAGAATTTTATTTTAACAGAATGGTCTCAAATAGAGTTTCGCCAAGCATTGCAGCGAGCTCTCAGAAAAAATCCTCATAAATTAATTATTATAACAGTAGGTCTCGTACCACGAGATCCTGAATTGAAATCATATCTTAAATCAGGTGTAGATATAACGTGGAAAGAGAAACGGTTTTGGGAAAGGTTAAGGTACGCCATGCCGTCTTCTAAAAGACGAGGTCAAAAGTTAAAAAGACTTAATTATGGAAGAAATTCCAATACGTACACAATGGACGCGTCAGTATTAAACAGCACTTGTCAGACGCTTTGCGGCAAGTCAGCGAATTCAGCGGAGCGCTCACCTTGCGATAGGCCTCTCTCTGAACACATTTATTCCACGATAGATTCTGATTACTCCTCTAACGATTTCCAAGGACGTCACAATCAGCCACAATCTGTGATTATGCAACACACTGTTCAAACGTACTTGGTGTAGAGAAATGTAACGAGCTCATGTCGAATTTCGATTTTTTTACCTTTACAAATTTTTGACAAAAGAAAAACGCGTCACTACAGAAAATACACTAACCTTTCGTCTCTTGCTGACGTCACTCTTTGTTCGTCCGCGAGAGTCTAAAAGCATGAGTATAAATCCTGTTTGAAATTAAGTTTTTCTTTTCTTTAAACATTTGTGGAAATTTATCCCAAATACGTGAAAACTGCTAAAATTCAATATCTTAAATATTTTCAGCATATTTAGTTCACAGTACACACAAACGTAAGATGTGGTGTTTCCCGAAAAAAATAAGAATTAATAATGAAATACTTGAAAAAAATCCATATATTTTACGAAAACTTTACGCTCTTAAAAATAAACTTTTTAATTGATTGTTTTGAAATATTTGTCAAATGTTAGCTGTAAATTGTAGGGTTTCATTTGTCTTTTTTAAACGTCTAGGTGATTGTGTACTACTCTTTGCTATTGTGGACTAACATCTATTTTAATAATTATTACACATATAAACATTCCTCTTGAATAACTTCATCTATTAAAAAAACTGCATCAAAAACCGTAAACGTAGTTTAAAAGATCTAAGCATATATAGGGACAGACAGCGGAAAGCGACTTTGTTTTATACCTACTATGTAGTGATATATCATATTTTATTATATTCGGTGATCATCTTCGACCGTCAAGAAAATCATCTGAATGTGTTTGTTATTCTCTCCTTTATCATTTAACACAATTCAACCAAAGCATTTGAATTAATGGTTGTTTAATTTCAAGTCTGCAAATTAAATTATATTATGTCAAGAATAAAATACTATAGTGATTCATCTAAATTATTGTCACTATCTTTTTATATACCTAGAACCTAATAAGTGATAAAAACGTTCTCCATTTGTCAGTCAACTATTTTTTAAATTTTAGATTCACTAAATTTATATCACTAGGAAATTTGATTAAAAAAGGTGGTGCATTTATACTTTCCATTTAGTTTCATCAAAAACATTCCTTTTTCCAGAATAGTCCAATTTGTAGAATTTCACATTTAGTGGGAAAAGTTGAAATTATTAGGAGTATTTCCATAATAACATGACCAAGACTAATTTAAATTAAAAAAAAATGTTTTAATTATTGAAATTTGTACCTTACATATTTTGGAAATTCGACGTAAGCCCTCTTGTTATTAAAACGATCTCATTGTAAACTTAAGCATGGATAGATTTTGCTTTTGTGGAAATATTGTAAACTTGTTCTATATTGTAAATAGATTCCTTAGTGTCTATAGTGTAACTTTTGTACAATAATGATACCAAATTAGTTTCGGCTTTCTAAGTATTTATTGCAAATTTTATTTATAAATTGTAAGTATTAATTGGGAAGACTGTACATTTTGTAGTTTTATGGCCGATGTTTGTATAGAACTAATAAAAGAAGTTTATAACAAGAATTATTTGTTTTATTTGCCCATTTCAGATTTCGTCTGCTGACTCACGAAAGTGCTTAGCGAGCGCGCTTTTTTTGGATGTTTACGGAGTGACATCGATATCATTGTCGATAAATAATCTTCATTAAACTCATACAAAATAATTCTGATAACTGATACTTTGAAATGTTATAGACAGATAGTTACAATAAAAATAGATATAACATTGTGTAATTTTGAAATTGGTTACAAATACATCGTAACAATTGAAAGGAATTTAAAAATAGTTTAATTGGTACATATCCTCAACATAATTTAATAATTGTATAAATTATATTTCTAATTACGGCTTTTCCTGATTTAAGGAAGTTTGTTAATCGAAAATCATGTTAAACATTGAGGGTAAATTGGATATCTCTTGAAACAAGATTTATTTCCGCTGATTTGGATCTCGGCATTTGAAATTGGAAGGGATTTATATCTTAATGACTATACAACAAAGAGACAGTTGGGAAAATAGACTTCATATCGCAATTTTCGTTATGAGGGGAGCGTTACGAGTATGGTAGCGAAATGACATTTCAAAACAAAGGCGACTTTCTTATTGTGAATATTACTGAAAAGGAAACTTTTGTTTTCGGGACTGCTAATTTTTAATAGTTATGGCCGGTTCCTATATTAAACAAACGAGTCGTTTTGATTACGTATGGTAGTATTTTCTTACTAATAAGATTACTGACAACGGTTGTTTGGTTTCGACAGTTAACTCTGAACATTTTTTGAAAATATGATAAACGCTACTTTACTTTTGAGCAAACTACAAATGGTTAAGCCTAGGGATTATGTTTCGTTGATCATAGGAACCGGGCATTAATTATGAAGGACAATACGGTAGGTAAAAAAGCCTGGGTAAAAAAGGTAAAAAACTTTTGTGTCGTAATTAAAGTTACATAAGTATCTTCATGCTTTCATTTCATGCACTCACGCACGGGCTCCTTTGCAGAACAGACTTTCTGCCTTTCTACCAGGTAGCTCGTAAAAGGCGAGCATAGGCTTACCGTCACTAGCATCGTGACATCTGACTAGGTGGTCGAGTTTCGCAGCGACTCGGCCGGATTGGTACTACCACCTTACCTGCTCCTGCTTCCTGCCGCCATAACGTCAGCTGTTGCCGTTGACGTGTTCATTGGATCGCCTGAGGATAAGGTAGCCGGTAAACTTTCTTTAACCGAGGCCTATCTCGGCCTCAGGTTGGCAACGCACCATTACCACCTTTGTTGTCTCAATATCATGAAAAAAATATTAGCTGTTAATTGTATTTAACCGGCTCCAAAAGGAAAAAAGTTATCAATTTATTTGTATGTGTTTTATTTTGTAAATTTATTACGCGATTATCTGACTAATAACACACGTATTTTATAGTTTTTTTTATTAAAAATGGAGGTCATGCCTAATCGTCGTACTCAGAGACATCAATTGTCTTTTAATCAATCACTAAGCAGATTAAATGTTAATTGATGCCTTTGAGTACGAGCGCAAGAGTTGGTCCTATATAAATTTATATCAAGATAATAAACAAGGTACTTAAGGTACCTTGTTTATTATCTTTTGAAATATATTTAACAAAAAAATGGATACTTTGATAATGTGTAAATAATCTTGGAGCCGGTTTTTGCAGTTTCACACTGCAACTGACACCATACGCGTATCGACATCTATTGTATTGTGGATTTTTTTTTTATTCTAGTTTTTGCTAATACAAATACTTAGAAAGTAATAGGTAAGAGCTAATAATGACAATGTAATAAATAAATATTTCTGGACAAGTTAGACTGATTGAATCTAACCCCGAAATAACCAAATTATGTGCTTGTTTTATGAGTTTTGGTGATAACCAACGATTCTAATAATAGAAATACTTAAATAAATAAAATTTATAAATTGAATAAACATCCAGACCCGGAAATGAAGAAAGTAATTTTGATTCGTCAACTAAGCGCTTTTAATTACTGATAAATCGAAATGAAGACAGTGATTTCAATTTTAATCAATGAGGGCATTGGTCACAAATGAATTTGTGTTAAGTATTGTTTAGAAATTTCCATCAAAATCAAGTTGTTTTAAAGTCCGCACTGCATCTACCTCTAAAGTAAGAGCAGACAGAGCGATTTTGGCTTCGTTTAATGAGGAATATTGGTCACCAATGATACCGAAAATACATTTAGACATAATTCAAAAATAGGGCTCTTTATTGCGCTCAAATTGTTTCATATCTTCCAGCACATTTTACACTCAGGGCTTCCGAGCTTTCAGTTCTATAGTATCAGTCGAGATGCTGCCCAACGAGCCAACGGCGTACCCGACTTCTACTTGCTTAGTTGACTCAACGAGTACCTTGACAAATTTAAAATTGATTATTTATACACTTAAAGTTACTAAAAATGTAACATGTACTTGAATCTTTCTTACTTTTTCTCTTTATCTTTTTTTTTCTTTCGTATCACTTGATATTAACATCTACTAATAGTTTGTATGGATCAAACATTGTATTTCCAATTTTCCAAGTTTATTTTTTATAAGAAGGGGGAAGCCCTGACAATAACTAACACAACAAAGCTAAACTGTTCCATTCATTCAGGCGTG
Source organism: Calephelis virginiensis (assembly GCA_002245475.1). Lineage (NCBI taxonomy): Eukaryota > Metazoa > Arthropoda > Insecta > Lepidoptera > Riodinidae > Calephelis > Calephelis virginiensis. The sequence continues at coordinate 11,227 of NJDC01008568.1, forward strand.
ATGCGATCCCCACGCCAAATAGGAATTCATTTTTAAATATATAGTAATACTAGCTGTTACCCGCGGCTTCGCCCGCGATAAATTGAGATGTAAGCTATCCTATCTCTCAAGTTGGATCGAACTGCACATGGTGTGCGAATTTTATTATAATCGGTTAAGTGGTTTAGGAGTCCATTGAGGACAAACATTGTGACACGAGATTTATATATAGTAAAATATATATTATGTTTTAAATATATGTATAATATACAGAAATATATTTTTGTGACAAGGTTTTATTTTAAAGCGCTTACGAAATGGTTATGCGTTATTTAACAATTCCCAGCAATCAGCAGTAGACTTGCACAAGATTTAAGAATTACTATTCAATACATATCAAAAAAGCCCAAACTCGATAGCATTCTTTTGGGAATTTTAGGAGTTACTATAGCTGCCTTCTGGTTCCATAATCATGTTAGCTCTAATAATGGTTTATAATTTTACATGGTCATCAGAATTACAGATGCATGCAATATTTCATTATTCAGTAATCGGTACATTACCAGTGTAAGAAGCATACATGCATTGCGAGGTTGTACAGTATTGTTTTCAGCATCTAGACATATCTGCTGAGCAAATAGGTCACTGTTAAATATATCTATCACCCAACACTGTTAAATACTAATATTAACTTAATTCTGTTATTACTAAAATTGATTTAAATATACTTTCTGTTCTTGATATTTCATTTACATTAAACGTTAAAAGGCGGTGATTTTGTGGCGTACCAACTAAACTAATTTTAAGTTATAGTAATAGAAAGAGATAAAACATGCCTAGCACTGTCAGATTAGTTTGTGCATGACATATCTACAGACTTTTAATCTACTCGGAAATAAGTCTAGTTCGTGCTTAGAAGATTTATGTAATGAATATAAAGTGGCGGAAAGGCAGAAATAGTTTCAATAAAAAATAAACTTCATAAAAAATGAGTTCCTTATTTATTAAATACATAAATAAAACCTAATTCTAGTTTAAAATCTTCAAAAATGGCATTATTTTGTGTCTGTCTGTGGTGCCATAATTCTTAAACGAACGAACTGATTTCGATGCAGATTTTTTAGTAGCTGACATGATTGAGATACTCGTAGTTCTTCGGATAGGTTTTCTTAGGAGTTATTGGTTCTTTTTTTCATTTTATGATTATTGGTAAGTTTCAGAATTGAGACCAAATAATTTGAAGCAATAGCATATGTACTTATTGAGTTAGGTTGATTTGAGTAATTTGTTCACGTAACCAATATTATATCGAAAATGAAGTCGGTTTTTTTACTGTCTTTAAATTTTAACTTTTATGTTGTAAAAATGTCCGACAAAGAAATAAATAAACTGTCATAAGACACCATATGTGAAAGCGTGGTAAGCTCACAGATTATGAACATTACAGATACGGCATTTAGGCATCATGATTTTGTGGGATCTAATAATGACGGATGTATCGATAAGGAAATGGCGGGCTATCGTTAATTGACATCGTATTTACTTCGACTTTCCATTTGCTTCTCTCTAGTGAAACGTTATTAAGGCTATAAATCTGTACTAATTTATCGTGAGAGACTTACACAACACTACTGTGTTACTGACGGGCAGGGAAAGTATTTATTGTGTTCGAAAACGCATTAGGTATTTATTTATTTTAATCATTTATTGCACTAAAAGAAATATAAAAAGGCAAACTTAATGCCAATAAGCAGTTTCTCCCAGTTAACCCTAACGATGACAAAAAAACATAGGACGGTGCACAAAATTTGACAAAAGAAAAAAGATGATACATTTTTACAAATTGATTACAGATAAGTAATTAAAAACTAAAAAACCCTCAAATTTAGTAAAGATACTAAAATTAAGATATCTAAGATTATCTATACGTAATAATGTTACATGTATGTATGTTTATATCCATTTAAAACAATAAATCGCTGATCATGTGCTAAGGAAATTTTGAGAATGGCTTGACTGATTTGATATTTTTATAAATATTTTCGTTAAGGTACAAGAAAAGTTCTAAAATAGTTGTTACTCGGTTTGGCTAGTTAACAATTATGTGATTAGATGTTTTGTTATAAGACAGTGGACAATCAGGTTTTCCTAATGGTAAAAGACAGCCGAAGCCTTTAGACACCATAGATGTTATTGTTGTTTCGCTACTCGCTGTCCTAGTGCCGGGATCTAAGGCCACGTATACAAAACTTCTGGATACTTACTCTTTAGCGTAGAACATGTAATGGAAATGAAGTTATGGCGTTATGGTTATGGTTATATTTATATATATATGGTTATATATTATATATGGAATAGGTAAATACCAATAATATGTAATATTAAAATGTATTAATAAATTGTAAGAAATTCAATAATCTAAATTACGACTAGCGGGCGATGAGCTCGTCATATTTCGACACCTAATAATATTACAAAGACGAAGATAATGGCGACTCACCCTAATAGATTTTCTTGTTATCATAACGTCAGTGCTCGCTATTGTCGTAGAAATATAGTAGGTAATTTACTTAATCAACAGACTAAAACATGTCTTCCTTACGTGCATTTGTGGTATAGCGGTCCGGTGTTGGACTTGACTTCATAAGGTCTCGTATGCGATCCCCGGATCGGGCAACCACAAGAAAATGTGTTTTTTCAATTTTCTAATAAAAATAACGTTGCCCGAAATTGGATTTATGCCCGGTTGATAATAGGCTTGCCACCTATCACTTTGTGGGACTTAGTGCTTTCGGCTAGTCGTGGGTACCGTGGTTGTACCTCTGCCTAATTCTTCGGGGATACTAGTGTAAAGATATTTTTTTTGCCTTACCTGCCTGTTGCCGTATGCATGACATATTATGTAAGGTATTTTAAATTCCTAAAGCACTGAGTAAATGTTGAAAACCAAGTGATTTCAATTTGAAAAATTATGATATCTACCCCCAAAAAATATAAAATATAGAAAATGTGATTTTTGTTTCTAAGCAAGCAGACCATTTGCTAGTTGTGAAAAATACTTGGCAGACACAAAAGATATTACAGGTGCTTTCTAAATTTTAGATTTGAATGTTGAATAGCTTTTAATAATAAAGTTGCTGACGTCAGCATATAGTTAAGCCAACAAATTGGGAACTTCCTCACTTTACCCGTTTTCACGGTCCGTTGTACCATCAATTTAAAGAAATATTCAAATTGACCGGAAGTCGCGACCGTTTGTTTAAGTTGCATCAGTGTTTTCTAGCAACTCACTGTCAAGTCTACCAACGTAACGGGATAGTCGAAGAGCTTGTTGACTTTGTGATTAGGGTACTAAGAAAATAAAATAAATAAATATTCTTGGACTCTTCTACTTAAAGCCGGAATAAAATATAAAGAAATCCCAGTTCCTGGAATACAGTTATGGATATTTATTACATAATGAATGCCCCTCGCGGTTAGTCGGTGGAGGTAAGCGTATATACCCTAACCGCTCTGCCAAAAGTTAAAAATAAAATGCTCTAAAACCCGAAATTTCGGCTTCTGTTACTGCAGTTTTCTGTTGATTACTAGGGTAAACAAATAATAAACGCAATAGACATATTTATATTTTAGCACTTGCCCTGTGCTTGGGTTAAATTTTTATAAATTTTAAAGAATTTTTCTTTCTTTAAAATGTATATAAATGCAATAGAGTTAAAAATACTACGAAATATGTAATACACGCGGGTCTCACAAATGCTTTGCTGACTTTTAAGGAATGGGCAAAGGAGGGAGCCAGATTTAAAGCAGTGACTAAATTTCGTTTTTTGATATTTTTTTTCTATCTGTGAGGAAGCAATGATTCGGTAGATTACCGACGCCAACAAAAGCAAGGGTTCTGAAAGATTTTTGCTGGGCTTTTATTGTTTTTCTTGAAGATCTGTAAGCCGTTTAAGCTTACAAACACTGCCATAGGTATCTGACTCCACAAAAGTACCGAGAAGCAAGGAATTCCTTCAGAAATATTCAAACTATAGCATAATAATATAAGTAATTTTGAACAGTGTAAGTTCTTGAATCGCTTTTGTGTGACCTTAATATTATCAAATATTAATATGATCAAATCACGTCCTTAATATTATCAATTTTTTTTTGTTAACGCAGTGAGTTCACAAGCTCTCCGCCTAAGACCAACGCGAACAAAATCTATGGAGGTTCTTAAAACTGTAAACAAAGAATGTGCCCACTGAGCTGTTTCCGTTTTTACATTGTTTGTTTTGGAATATTTAAAACTGCTACCAGTTATATTTGAAAAGCTTAAAATATTTCAATTATTGTTGAACTGTAATAAATATATTATTTCAATGTTTGTTTATTGTTTGTTTGATAGCACTTATATTTCAACTACAAATGAAATGCATCGTGCAATGCTTATTACATTAGTCATTTTTTAAGGAAGCTTAAAATACCTTAATAATAGGCATTCAACTAGTTGATCCGGCTAACTTCATTTTGTCTGAAACAGTTTGTAAGGAAAAAATTATATGTTGTTTGCCCAATTTTGCTGAATGTTTTTCTAATAATCGCCTCTATAGTTTAGCGGACCGGTGTCATTCGGTTTTCATCATTTTTCGTAAGAATCGGTTTATAATGTATTTTTTTTGTATTGTTGCGTTTAAATCATGACTTTCTACTTTGTGGCTCAGAACATTAACAAGATGGACGTCCAACAGTTAATAAATTGATATCTTGATTTCATTCGAAAGACCCTTCAGTTATTATTATCAAGGAAAGTTCATTATCCAAGTTGATTTTGTGACACTCCCGTAGCGAGGTGGTAATGAAATTGTCGCCGAGTTAAAATTTCAAACGCAAGGACCCCCCTTGTGGATGCCTATTAAATTTATTGCTTGTAAAACGACGGGCTAATTTAGAGTCGCGTTTTATTGTGTTAGCTTAACTAGTTTAAGGCGTGAGGCGCCAGGGGTTGCCAGTGGAACAACAAGGGGTAATATGTGGAGTAATAATATAGCGTTTGGTTACAAAGTTTCGTGCCTTATCCGAGCGAAACTTGAACTTCGTTTACATAGCAATGAGCTTGCAATGGTCAGCGAACACGCACAAGGCTCTTCTGGTAAGGGCAACCGTCTAAAGACACCAAAGATGTTACGGGTATGTCATCTTGTGGCCCGGATGTTAGGCCCGTTATACAAGTCTATCAGCAACACGTTATTATATCGGCATAATTAGGTTAAGCGGTGGATTCCTAGTCGGTCAATCTGAGTGAACTCTAATCACATTTTTATTTTGCTGGCAACGACTTATTTAACCTATGACCGCGATTCCGATACGACGCGGACGGTAGCTTATAAAGTAGCTTGTCTGTATGTATGATAAAATCGTGAAATCTGTGTGTTTAAAATCTTTGTATATGCGCTTGTTGCGGGAGATCAAATTTCAACTGATATGTTAGAAAAAGTATCTTCACGCCCATATCTCCAAAAGATAAGCAGAGGCACAACCAGGGCACCCACGAGTAGGCGAAGACATTAAGTTACACAATGTGATAGGTGTGATGCCTATTGTCAACCGGGCACATATTCAAACATGGGCAATGTTATTTTTATAAGAAAATTGAAAATACAAATTTTCTTTTTTTGTTGCCCGACCGATATAATTATAATAAATAAATATATTATATTGTATGTTATGTACATTAATTTTAAGTTTCATTATATTTCGTTTGTCAGAAAATAGATTCTAACTTTAATACAAAAAACTAAAAATAAACTAATTATTATATTAACAAGATAACTAAATATTTTTAACAGAAAAACGAAAGGTAAGTTTGTCTTTAATATTTTAGTAACAAAGAAGAAAGAGAAAAGTGTAATCGTGCTCCTCCTTTCTTAATTCACGAATAATTTATTATGCTCTAAAATCAAAAATTTATTTTTGTTGCATTAGAAAGTTATTTCCTCTTTGGACCGGTTGTGGTGAAATCACGGTGCAGCCATAAACTTGACTTATTCTATTTATATAGTTGACCGGGACTATGACTTTTCACGAGGTACGTTTAATGGTTACATATATTTTTTGAATTATAGATGAGCAAATTTGGGTAGAGCTCTGACGATGCCAAAAATTTGCCTCAGCTAGGTTCTATCACACCTACTAATTTTCAGTTATTACTACTTCAAATTCAAATTCAAAATAGCTTTTATTACGTAGATCTATACAAAGATTCTTGTAACGCGTCTATATAATTTTAAAAACTACCACCGGATCGGAACGCGGCCACTCACTGAGAATATCCGGCGAAAGAAACTCAGTGGGCTTGTCTTTTTTCTTATAAATCTAATTTATAAAAGTTTATTACATTTACAAATAATTTGCAGAGATTGGCATAAGGAGCAATTAATCCCAAGCATTTCTGTCTTCTAAATATTCTGAAATCTTATACTAACCCTTACCAAACAACTTTATCTTAATACATTTTTTAAATCTATTAAATGGTAAGTCTTTAATATGCTCGGGAAGTTTATTGTAAAAACGTATACATTGGCCCATGAAAGAATAACTGATTCTGTGGAGACGAGACCTATGCAAAACAAGATTGTTTTTATTCCTTGTGCTTACAGCATGTTCATCACATTTTTTCTTAAACAAATTTATATTTTTATAGACATATATCAAGTTTTCAAAAATATATTGAGAAGTCACCGTTAGAATTTTTATTTCTTCAAACTTTTTCCAAAGGCAAACTCTTGGGCCTAAGTTATAAATTACCCGTATAGCCCTCTTTTGTAAGACATTGTATTGTATTGTATATTGTGCTTACCTCGGCCGAGCTTCCCCAGAGAAGAATGCCATAAGACATGATGTTGTGGAAATAACTAAAATAAACAATTCTAGCGGTGTCTACATCTGTTAACTGCCTTATTTTCTTAACAGCGTAAGCTGCTGAGCTCAATTTGATGGCAAGTTTTGCAATATGCGGCCTCCACTGTAACTTTTTATCTACAGTGATTCCTAAAAATGTGGTGGAAACTACTAGGTCCAGTTTGTTCCCATTGAGTTGTACATTGGTATCTACTTGCCTTACATTAGGCATTGAAAATTTGATGCTCTTAGTTTTTTTTCATTAAGAAAGAGATTGCTTACATTGAACCAGTGTACAACTTTTGAAATAGCATCGTTCGTTTCGTCATACTTGCCCAGTTGTCTTTTAACTTTAAATAATAGTGAAGTGTCATCCGCAAACAACACTATTCCATGATTATCCCTTACGTAGTAAGGCAAGTCATTTATGTATATGAGAAACAAAAATGGTCCCAGAATGGAGCCCTGGGGGACACCCATGGTAACAGCAGCACTTGTCGTATTTACACCATTAATCTCGACTTTCTGAATTCTCCCGCTCAAATAAGAAATCAGAGGATCGAGTATATAGAGATACTCTAGCCTGTTCCTTATATTTGTAAGTATTCCACTACTTCTAGACCGCCTCGTTGGTCGAGTGGCTAACACGCCTAACTATACCGACCAACTGCGAGGCTCGGGTTCGATTCCCGACGTGGGCAGGCATTTAGTTGATGAACATTTAGATGTCTGCATTTCCGGATCTGGGTGTTTATTAAATTTATTCTGGTATCTATTTAAGTATTTCAATGTATTAGTATCGTTGGCTAACACCCATAACACAAGCATATCATTTGCTTAATTTGGGGTTATACTCAATTTGTGTAACTTGTCCAGAGATATTTATTTATTATTTATTTATTCTACCAAAGGTGAGATAGTTGTAGTACAGACTTGCTATAGCCTCAAACTGGCCTTAGTGTAGCTCTATAATTTTAAATCGTAAGTATAATGGTTTTTCTTTTCTTTCTCATTTTTTCAACATAACTCTTTTTAAAGGACTGGGAATTCCCGAATAAGCCTACATCTCTCTAAGAGTATAACCTGAAAGGACGTAAAGTAAACAGGTTTCTTCCAACGTATTAAGGATTTTTTTTATCGTGCATCTTCGGCCTATCTTCGTTTTACATCTGGTGGCTTGTGACTTAGTAATCTTTGATCTAATAAAAATATTTTAGTTCTATACAAGAAATGTTTGTTTTTCTAAGATAATTCGCAATTATAGATTTAAATATAGTTTCAAAGAAGAAATATTTTTTTACATTTTACAGTTTCTGTCATTTCGAAATTATCAAAATCATTTCGACACATTGGTTACAGGTATTGTAACAAAGAAATGATGATGAGAGAAAATGCAATTACTCCTTTACCTAGGGAAAAGATCAGTATGTCACTTCGAAATTTTCAAATACTGTAGTCTCATTATCCAGCTAAGAATTATACTAGCTTTGCGCGCGGATTTAGTCCGTGTATTTTTGCAAAAGTCAAACGATAGACTCTTAAATTTACCGATATTATATAATAAAAATAAGTATCTTACGCCCATATCCCCGAATGGGTAGGCAGAGGCACAACCAGGGCACCCATGATTAGCCGAAGAAACTAAGTCCCACATTGTGATTAAATTTAAATTTATTAATCAAAATCTAAAACTTTAAAATTATTAATAACCTGCTTCTAGCTTAGTTATAGCTCCATCTTTGACTACGACATCACTATCTGTCAGGGTTGTATGTTATCATACTAAACAGTACTGTATAACACATGATTTATAACCATTTCTTAGTTACAGGTTTTTGAAGGGATTCAGATTCGGTTAACTGGACTTTAGTCAGATTTAAAATGTTGTGGGGGAATGGCTTTTTACTGATAAGAAAGTAGCAGGGAGCAGTTTAGTTTGGTAGGATGGTTTCTAAACAATCACATCAAATATTTAAATCAAAATTATAATATTGAACAGTTTTCAACCTGCGATTTCGCTCGCGTGTCAAGTTATACAAAACCTTTATAAAGTGTATGTGCTATTTTGACGTATAAACTATTTTATTGTGAAGTTTCATATGAATCCGGTTATTAGTTTATGAGTTAAAGAGTAACAAATATCGGTCTATTCAATCTTTCGCATTCATAATACTTGTATTAGTAGGATCTGTAAGTTAAAGGAAATGCTGTACTTGATGTTCGATAACCTATATATGTATAAGTTGCTGTTACCCGCGGCTTCGCCCCTCTTAAATAAAGATGTAAGTAATCCTTTCTTTCAAGTTGGATCAAACTGCACACAGCATGCCAATAAGATTATAATCGGTTAAGTAGTTTAAAACTCGCGGTCCATAGTCCGGATAAACAACGTAACGCGTTATTTATATTTAGATAATAAACAGTAAAACTGCACAAAACTGGTACAGTAGTACTTTTTAAATTATGCGCTTCGGCTATATTCGCTAAGCGTCGGAAATCCGATTGTATTATAAAGATATCTATGTAGAGTTGTTATTACATAATTAATCACTTCGCTTAAATTTAGATTAGGTCAGCTAATGTAAAAAGAAAAGCATAACGTGTAAAAAGAGTAAAAAGTGTAAAGTTGAAGCGCATAATTTAAATAGTTAACGTTAATTTTATCATTCTTTTATCTAAAGGTACTTAAGGATTTGTTTGTTTGTCCTTTTACGTTGAGACTAAACGTCCAACGACGTTTTGGTAAAATGTTGGTAGTTGTGTTCCAGAGATGTGCGATTACTGACTTTTTGAGTTCTATTTTAACCGTCTCAAAAAAGAGGAGATTCTCAATTCGAGTGTATGTTTTCTTGTAGGTATATTCTATACGCGATTACTCGCGAATATTATCAACCAATCTTGATGCATCCTTTTTGAAATGATTAATGATGATTGGGCGGTCTTATATAAATTTAAACATGATAAAAATAGTGTTTTTCGAATTATAGTTAGGAAAGTGTTTTTTTTTTGTTTATATATATATCTCGTAATCGATGAGGTCGTCTAGATAAGTGAAAAAATATTATTGAGTGTAACTCAAAAACTACTGGTATGATTTTCATAAAATTTATGTGGTACCTACTAGGTATACCGGAATCTTTGCGAAGAAAAGTTATAATATGTTCTTCAATATAACTGTTTATGAATACAGCAGTATGAGTATTAAATAAAAAGCATAACAATAGGAATGCCTGTCAAATTTATTACAGCTGTAATGCTATTTTTATAACGTGCTTGTATATAATAAAATATTTTAGTGGCACGGTATTTATAGCGTAGGTAGCAACTAGCACCTAGCTAGTTCATTATTTATACCAAAACGGTTCGACATATTTGGACCATATTTTGTTACATACGCTTTGTTAATCGCCCAGAAATTTATCATGGTTTTGAATTGGTATTTTAAGATTAAACAAAATATTGCCCGCGGCTAGTCTCGTGTATTAAAGTTGCATACTTAGTTCTCCCGCGGGAATTCGTTAAATTATCGGGAAAAAGAGTAGCCTATGTTGCTCTTCTCCGTAAAATATCTCCACACCGAAAGTTTTTTGATATTTTGCATTTGGTATAACTTCTAAGCATTTTAGTGGTCGTCACCAATTAAGGTTGTTAAGGCCTTCGAGTTGTTATTCGTCAATAGCTGTCCAGCTCTCGATGAGGACGTTAGTCGCGTCGCAAGTATTTATAGTGTATAATTATTGGGACATTTATCTGTCTGATCCCCGTTCAAAACAATTAAACTCAAGTTAACAACCATTTATATCATCTCGTACCTATTTTTGTTCTAGCGATGTTATGAGGTTTCTAATAATTAAGTTTTAATTCTGCTTGCACTCACCCGAGACCACCAGTAGTCTAGGTATTGTTTTACCTTAACTTTATATAAATTTAACTTTCTATAAAATACCTTTCTTTCTTTCTTTCTTTAGGTTTTGGACTATACGTTAGTATTTTGCTATTACTCAATTAGAAATTTTGCATCAAATTTTATATCAATTATAATTAGTCATTAGTCCTAAGTCGTCAGTGTGTCATGTCAGGCTCTTACGTAAAGCGGTGGCCTCATTACTCAAGCTCATGTAATGAGATTTGGCGGCAACGAAGAAATACACGATACCCTTATTTCTTCATGATTATTTCATTTCTGCACTTTCACTGAACAAATTTGTACAAAATGCCACCAAAATTGACTAATTTCATTCAATATCAACACGAAATTCAATAATTGTGAAAAAACTTCGACCATCTTTTCTCTCGATGGCGCCAAAACTCCCTATAAAATACCTTAACCTGTCTTTTGTTGAGAGTACGTTTCTGTACGTCAGTGTTGTGACTTATTTCACGTCATCACTGTATATTTTACTGTTTCTTGTTATTGTATTACTTTTATTGACTGTTTTTACATTACGTGTGTGTAGAAACATCTATGTCAACATTTACATATAAATCCCAAGCACTTCATAAAGAAAGGAGATGTCACAAAACAAATACATTTGTAATGTCAACCTACATTTCGTAGTTCGTAAGAATAAAATCGTCAATAAAACAAACACACCCTGTTGTTAAGTCAATTATAAAACAAAAGGAAACTTTATTGTATCGTAATAAGAGTTATTATTCAGATGTAAAACGGGAGTGGAAATTAGCTGTGCCGATGTAAACTTTATTAGTCATACTCAAATAATAAAACATTGGGGTGTTGTTTTTATCGCTCCCCCAACGTATTTATCTATTACCCTTAGGGTTGTTGGATATGGAACATTTTTTATTATGATGATTGCTACTCCATATTTTTTATCAACAATTCCATACTAATATTACAAACGTGAAAGTCTGTGTTTTTATCTATTTTTTTCACAGCTAAACCACTGGACCGCATTTGAAGAAATTTGGTATAAAAACCCGAGTTCAAACATAGGCTAATTAGAATAGGGGGATGACATTTGTATAAAATTCCCTACGGTCTAATAAGAATGTGCAAGGCTGTCTTCTGTCTGTCTGTCGGTATCGGTTTTGATTATTGACTATCCATCCAACCATCCATCGATTTTGGTAAAGACTGAAATGCATATAGTTGAAGACCTGAGTTTGAACATAGGCTACTTAAAAAATATCAATTCCTAAAGTACTATAATAGGAACGAAATTTTGTACGTAAATCTTTTCTACGCTGACGGAGTCGCGTGTAAGCAGCTAGTACGAGTATGTTCTCAAATAGCAAAAACAGAATTAAAAATATATTTAAAAATATTTGTTCTCCGTGTTGGTCCGGGCTCGTTTGCAGAATAGACCATCTGCCTTCCTGCCAGGCAGTTCATAAATGGCGAGCATAGGCATAGCTTCAAGTTGGCAATGCATCACCAGTCACTACCACATTTAGTGTCTCTAGGCGGGTTGAATTTCTTACCATCGGGAAATCTGTTTGCTTGTGTTCCTTCCAATATCATAAGAAAAATGAAATGAAGAAGTTTTAATTCGCTATTAATCGTCAGAATCTTGACCACGTCAAAGAATGATCACGTGACCAAGTCTACCAGCCCTCCTGTAACAGAACTCCGCCCTCCTGCTCATAACACGAGCATAAGCGACAAACTGAAATTATAAGTATATCTGAAAAACCTTTACCTTCGCCAACTATACCTACTCAGTATTTACCATTGGTCTATTTTGGTCTGGATATTTAAGTAGCTCAAGTTGGCAATGCACTACCACCTGTATGCATTTCTTATGGGAATTCATCAGCAAGTTATGTTTAACTTAAAAATTATTAAGAAAACACCGTTACGACTGTTCGCATTGAGAAGTTACAAAACAGGGGTGAGAACACTTCATACACATCGATTACAACATCATCTACAAGCATGTGGGAGTTCGATGTTGTATGGCTATTGTTCTGGGACTATGTAAGCTTGATTCGTCATACAAAAGACATACATTGCTACTTGCCTTACATAACATCTATACAATGTTGTGAAAACAATATCTATATAAACATCTCGTGTCAAGATGTATAAAAACTATCTTCACGTGCATATCCTCGAAGGCGTAGGTAGAGGCACAAACATGGCACCCACGACTAGCCGAAGACACAAAGTCCCACAATGTGATAGTTGGCAAGTCTATCGCCAACCGGGCACTTAATCAATCCCGTTATTTTATTAGAAAATTTTAAATTTTCTCTTTTTTTTGTTGCCCGAGCCGGGGATCGAACCCGGGACTTTAAGAAGTCAAGTTTGACCGCTAGACCATAGATACACATTTTTAATATTGTGTCAAGATGTATGAGCGTGTATTGAAATGAGCAGATTTTGGTAGACCTCTGCTGATGCAAATTCTTGCCTCAGGTTAGCTCGATAGCTAATAATGTTCAATTACATTATTTCTACTCCAGCCCGTTCCTCATATTTTAAACTAGTTCTATGATGCTTTTTTAGATGGGAAAATTGTGTCGGGCTGAAGTTATGGCTACAAATTTGCCTATACATAGTTCTGTAATTTGTGATCACATGGTTTTTCTTCTTTGCTCATTTTTTACCTACCAAAAAGTACTAAACTCTTGTCGAAGGAGTTGAAAAGAGAACTAAACAGCTATGACACAGGCATGATAGATAGACATAAATAAATAAATTATAAATATCCTTGGACAAGTGACACAAATTGAATCTAGCGGCTATCTCCAAAGTACTAATATATAGTACTAAGAAATACTTAAGTAGCTAGTAGAATAAATTTAATAAGCAACCAGACCCGGAAATGATGACATTTAAATGTTCACCACAAAAATGGCTGTCCCCGTCGGGAATAGAACCCGAGCCTCGCGGTTGGTCAGTGTAGTTAGGCGTGTAGGCTAGCCACACGAACAACCACGAACAACGAAGCGGTCAAAAGAGATGACACTAAGATGAGGATATTTTAAGGCCAAAATCTGGCTTCAGTCGCTATCATTCCTCGGTGATTATTAGGTTGATGTGTTCCTACAATCACCCTTATCAAATTAAATAAAGCTGAATTATTTTCATAAATCAAAATATTAAGATTGGTGAATAAGTTTATGGTATTGGATAAAAAAATATAAACCTGCCCTTTTCATTATTCAAATAATAATTACAGACTGCACTTGTAAATAAATAACTATAGTCAAATAAACAGTTTAACAAACTGGATACTAGATGGCACTTTGCAATATTGGATCGCGTAAATGTATGTCACTTCCAAGTTTGCAAAGACTGTGAAGTTCTCATTTTCATGCAATAATTATACTAGCTTTGCCCGCGGCTTTAGTCCGTGTATTTTTGCGAGAGTCATAAAATAGACTCTTAGTATTATATAGACAACCTGAAACTTAAAATTTTGCATATATAAATAAAACGTGCATTTATATAAATAGAAATAAAATAATAATAAATAATAATTACAAAATAAAAAAAAATCTTCTCTTTCTTTCTTTAGGTTTTGGCAATCTCGTTAGTATTTTGCCATTAGTCAAGTAAAAATTTGCATCAAATTTTATATCAATTATAATTAGTCATCAGTCATAAGTCGTCAGTAAGTCATGTCAGGGTCTTGGGTAAAGCGGTGGCCTTTTTACACAAGCTCATGTAATGAGATTTGGCGGTAACAAGGAAATACACGATACGCTAATTTCTTCATGATTATTTCATTTGTGCACTTTCACTGTATGAACAAATTTGTACAAAATGCCACCAAAATTGACTAATTTCACTCAACATCAACACGAAATTCAATAATTATGAAAAAACTTCGACCATCTTTTCTCTCGATGGCGCCAAAACTCAACAAAAAAATCTAAAGTTTAGGCTTTAGAGTTTAGTGTATTGAAATTGGAATACACTAAACTGAAAAGTGAAAACTCTAAATCCTGACGAAATCAAATGACAATTTCAAATTTGTTCGTAGTTGGACTTTGAATAGAAATATTATAGTAAATGGTTTTCTCCAACTTAAAAAATGTGGTTATTAAGAAAAAAACATTTTGTCGTATAAAAGCGCGGGGTACACTGCTAGTTAATAGCTTTCAATTGTTTAATAAAATACTTTATTTAGCAGATATAAGAAACAGCAAACTTATTATATGTAATGTTTGTTATATATAATGTTATACCAAACACCCTGCGCTTACATAAGATAAAACATTTTTTCTTAATTACTCATTTTTTTATTTGTACTTGTAGCCAATTATTTTCTGTTTTTAGTCCAGTTAGATGTAAAATCCACTTTGTTAGTTTTTAAACTTTTATTTATTTTATTTGAACTTGTTGAAAATTATATGCTATTTTTTTAGTACAGACAAATATAAAAGCGACTTCGTTAGTTTTTAAGCTATTATTTTTTTTTAGTCTTTAGTGATGACAAGAACAGAGTAACTTTTTATCATCAGTGAACATCAGCTTTTTAGTGGGTACACTATTTTAAATAATAAAAATAACCTAAAAAGTGTTAAAAGTAAAGTAAAGTATCTTCACGCACATATCCCCAAAGAGGTAGGCAGAGGCACAACCAAGGCACCCACGACTAGCCGAAGAAACTAAGTCTCACAATGTGATAGGTTGCAACTGGCAAGCCTATCGCCAATTGGGCACATATTCAATCCCGAGCAACATTTTTTTTAAATTAGGAAAACAAAAATTTCTTTTTGTTGCCCGACCCAGGAAAACAAAAATTTCTTTTTGTTGCCCGACCCGGGAATCGAACCTGGGACCTCATGAAGTCAAGTCCAACACCTGGACCACACACACAGAAGAAGACAGTGAGTTAACCTTAAAAGATAGCTATTTGCTATCGCTAGCTTGTTGTATCGGAATTTTAAAGCGGGTCAATTTCGTCATAGATGATTTGTGCTTAGCTTTAACTCTAAAAAAGGAATATTTTGAGTTTGGCGCCAGCTCCTAAAAATTTCGATCTTGGTAGTGTGACATTTTTTCAAAGCTACGTGCTCCTCAGCCCTTAACATGTTTGTGAAGTTTCAATTGAATCCGACACAAACAAAAATAATTTCGAAGGTTTCATTACGTACAATCAGTACTACTATTTAAATTATGAGCTTCGGCTTTACACGTTTTACTCTTTTTACACTTTACACTTTTATTTTTAAATTGGCTGACCTAATCTAAATTTAAGTAAAATGATTAATTATGTGTAAAAACGACTCTATATAGATATCTTTAAAATACATTCGGATTTCCGAAGCTTGACGAAGATAGCCGAAGCGCATAATTTAAATAGTACTATTACGTGGATACTCATGAAGTTAACAAGAGCTCCTTAAAAATAATTTACAGAATACATACAGTTGACACCAGATGGATTCAAAATTCAGATGGCAATTCTAAAATTCTGTAGTTGTGACAAAGGACAGTGGTATTCTGCTGTGTACCATCTAATCTAACCTAAGGTGTATGCTATCTTATTTCAATGAAACAAAAAGAAAAGAGATAAACATTTTAGATTAATCCGAATATGTCAAGCAATGCTTTTAATCTAAATTTACCGATGAATAGATTAAAAGACTGTAGAAATGTGAAGTTCAAACTAATCTGACAGCGCTTTACGTTTTCTCCCTATCTATTACTATCGTTGAAAGAAGATAGCGATAACTTAAAATTAGTTTAGAAACGTGCAAAAGAATCAGTGTTTTTATTTAACGTTTTTTGTGTCACAGAATTTTTATTAAACGTTAACTCCGAGTTTGAGTGATTGAGCAAACGTTGATTAGGTATAAAGTTTATAAATGTGGTGTCCAAACCAATCTGACACCACCAAATGTTATTGTCTCTTTCTATTACTATCGTAAAAAGAAGATTGCGATAGCTTAAAATTAGATGAGCATTGTTTATATGAAGACACAATTACAGAATTTACTTATTTACTGCTCTTCACGGAAAGAGCATCGAATACCAAATGTCACGATCTTTTCAGGTCTGCCTAATTTCCTTCATGTTCACTCTTTTTCATAAAAATTACAATTACAATTTAAAAAACATTTTCCTGACGATAAATAACATAACAAAACAAAGTTGAGAGGTGTCAAGGGACACCCGGATGGAACGAAGTTCTCTTTCCCCCCCTCCCTCTCTCAATCTCTATCAATCTCTAGTAATCTCTATCTCTGTCTCTCTTAAAGAGAGAGAGACAGACAGAGAAACATGAAAAGAAATAGAGAGAGACAGACAGAGAAACATGAAAAAAAAAGTACAAAAATAAAAATAAAACAAATATGCGCAATCCGCAAAGCTTACAATGGCAAAAAGTGTCGTGACAACTTTTCGTAAGATTTTTTTCCGTCTAGCCTCCTTTCATAACGCGCAATAAGGAACTTCGTTCCAAAAATAGCAAAACTGGTCCATCCGTTCAAGCGTGATGCGATGACCAAGGGATATGTTTATTCATTTTTACATGTAAGACTAGCAGCCCGTCCCGGCTTCACAAGGGTAGCCAAATTTCTAATATTTCCTAGAATACCTATAGTTCCTAGAACCTATGTTCATCAGGGATAACGACGGATTGTAAAGGTAAAAGAAATTTTCAACTCAGACAAGTAGTTTCGGAGCCTATTTAACACAAACAAACAAACAATCAACTGTTTCCTTGTTAATATTAGTATACCTTTAACTACACAAAACCTACTGTACGTAAATGTCCAAATTTGATATGCTGTAGATTCTACTACTGGTAACGTATACAATTGTAACTATGAAATTGTATAAATATAAATATTATAATATTAAAAGAAAAATTGTAAATCAGTAATCAGAACATACTTCCTCATCGTCCAGAGGTGGCGTAAATGACTGCGACACAGTTTTTAACTATAGCAGTTGTTTACGAACAACTTGTATTTGGATATTAGTGTTTCATATGATTAATAAATCTTTGAATACATTTGGTCTTTTTTTATCTCAAAACTTAATACAAAAATTGATTATGCGTGTGCTGGTGAAAGCAGAAGCTAGTATGTAATATAATAGCTATTAATTACTTTTTATAAAAACTGAAAAAATATATCATTTTTTATATTCCTATGAAAGCAGGTTTTGTGAGAGCCTAAATATAATAAAAGTGCTGCGGTAAAATTTTTGTACCCTTAATTTTACAATTTATATTCACGCAAAAATTCATATTAAACGAAAAATATACTCTTCACATAATTCATTCACGTATGAATTCTATAAGCCCGTTAACCCTTCGGCCGCTGTCCTTCATTATGTCATCATTCAGAATCTGACCGTAAAATGAGTAAATTCCAGATTTTTGATTAAAATTTCCGACCATTAGCAATTAGGACTTTAAAATTAATGTCCTCACAAAAAATTATGTTGTGTAGGAGTATTCCAAATCGTAGAAATATTGCATACAAGTATTTCCCAAGTTTACATCCGCGAGATCCTAGATCAGTCACTTTTCATCCTCCTATCTCTGTAAAAAATATCCTGCAGCAATCTGCATCCTGATTCAAGTCCTCAAAAACGCTTGTTAGGACCATGTATCAGGTGTGCTTGATGGAGTTGTGGTCAAGAGATTGTGTATCCTGATTTTTTCCGTTACCAAGTACTCACTGTCCTAAAGCTGTATATAAACGTGCATTCATGTAAAGTCAGGTCCAAGAGTTTGTGCAACTTGATGGGCAGCTTTAGTAACATTTTCATGGCATTTACAGGACTCTTGGCTTTAACCGAGTCCAAAAAAGGATGAGGTTTTTGTATGTTTGTTACGCGAATACTCGGCCAATAGCCAACCGCTTTTGACGGTTCTTTTTTAGAAAGATAGGTCCTAGTCCTGGTTTTATTATGAATCGACTAGTAGTTTTTGAGTTATACTTAATAGAGCCTAAATTTTTCACTTATCTTGACGACCTCACCATTGATGGACCTAACTCAAATCTTCTACTAGGATATTAATAAAATTTAGGAGGGATCCTTCCGAAAGTATTTGCTATCTTTTGAAAAAAGAATGATCCAACCGTTATTTCATGATTAGTTATATCATATAATGATTTGTTCTTAATTACCGAATTATTTAAAAAATATTTTCTATTTTGTAGTTCAACTAGATATAAAAGCGACTTCATACGTTTTTAAGCTTAACAGTTTTAATGCAATAAGGGTAAAAGTTAGACTGAAAATGTAAACGATATTTGGACAAAACAGGTGAAATAGGAATGGACATCTTTTGTTGAGAAAACACGTAGTGAAATATTTTATATTATTACTATTTAATATCAATTCATATATAAAAACACTTTTATAAATAACTAGCTGTTGCCTGCGGCTTCGCCCGCGTTTTCACAGGAACCCATTGTGTGAATGAGATAAAAAGTAGCCTATATGTTAATCCAAATCACGATCTATTCGTGTTCCAAATTTCAGACAAATCCGTTCAGCCATTCAGTCGTGAAAGAGTAACAAACATCCATACATACATACATACAAACTTTCGCATTTATAATATTAATAGGATTTATTCCTACGTACGTTAACCCGTCGGACGGTGTCCTTTATTATGTCATCATTCAGAATCTGACCGTAAAATACCCATTAATTTGCATGGAATACATGTCCTTTATTGAAATTCGCGATCATCCGTGAATTGGCCGTTACTTGTCTATGGATGTCAAAGGCACGTGCTACGAACGGTGAATGATTATTCGCTCCAATCGATTTTTTGTCAGGCTAGAGACGTACGCGGATTGTGCCATTGTTAGTGTTGGAATGATAATCGTTTTATTATGTGAGATGAATATTATTACGAAATCGATGTGTGTGGCGAGTTCATTTTGTGAGTGCGCATGTTGATATGTGCCTGAGAAAAACGTAAAATAAAGTGAATATGTTGCAAAAATATTATTGGATTACGTAACAAACATGTTTTAAAGTTATACAAGTTGCATTTTTGTTTTAAGGTAAGAAATCAGCAAATAAACATGGCTGATGGAAAGACACTCGTAGCCTGTAGGTGGGTACCATAAATGCTATAGGTGTGTTGTAGTCCTGTGGCCGTGGTGTCAGCTCTAATGTGCTAGTTTACTACATTACCCTTCATACATGAACCTGACCTATAATCGCCTCTTACGAGCTGTCAGGCAGAGATGTAGGTGGTCTATTTTAAACTGAGGATTCGGACAGGACTAACACGATTTTTTTAGTAATTCGTGGAGATATTGCTGTAATTGCCTTTTTATTTCTTTCCATAACCTGTGGCCGGGTTTTCTCCTTCTAGATTTTTTAATTTGATTTTTAAAATATAAAGTAGGTAAGTAAAGATGTCAGGAAAAGTAAGATAGCAAATAAACGCTACGGAAAATTATGCTGTAACGCTCGCTGACCGCAGTCGTAATAGTATCCGAGAAAGAATAGGATTAATAACTAAACTTTTTAACACACATATTCCGGAAATAAATATTTTTTCATTTTTAAAAGGAAGTGTTAGTATTAAAATGAGAAAGGGCATGTTCAGCTGGTTCGTTCACAGGGAAAAAAAGGCAGATGAAAGATTGACAAATTAGTTATACAATGCGAAAATGGACGGAGAGACCTAGGTTGATATACCATGATGAAATTGTTCAGTTTTGGCCGACGGTGGTGTCAAGTCTCTCCGAAATCGTCCTGCTTGAATGAAAAAGGAAATTAATGAATATGAAGGGTGCAGGGCAGGTCTGTAAGGATTGTGACATTTGGCACTCAATGTTTTTTGCCTACCCCTAAGGGACTTGGCGTGAAGGTGTGTGTCTTTGTAAGATCCATTTCATTTGTTGTAGCAATGTTACGTCCCTTTTGCCTATAAGTTAAATTAACTAGATGTTTAAGTTTAAATTCTACAGTGCAATTAGTTACTATATTTATTTTAAGTTACATATATAATCTGTTCAAAAGTTATCATACCACAGACAAACATACAGACTCGATAAAATTATAACACACTTCTTTTTCTGTCGGCTCAGGTCCGTCAGGTCGGTCAAATCCTGTCAGATTAGTTTATAATGTATAACATTTCTACGTTTATTAATTCTAGCCTGTGGAAAATTTGGTTGATTAAAAATCAAAAAAAATCAATGAATCCCCAACAACACCTACATAATATAATGAAGTCTAGAATCATCTCAATGAGCAATAGAAGCTGATGATCTAAATAAAAAATATTGCATCGAAATCGGTCAACTCATTAACACACATAAATACATTATACTGTCACACACACTTACTCACACATTTACACACACACATACACACACACACACACACAAACACACACACACACACACACACATACACACACGCAAACATTTGCGTCAGGGGTTAGAAACGTCTTAAGTTAATATGTTAATACTAAATTGAGTTTTATAAAATGTTCTATCTCTTTTCGTTGCTCTGGAAAAAAATTGCATACGCTTAAAACAAGTTTAGTTAGTTGCTCAGCAGAATTACCAATGTCGTTTTCAAAATTAAAGACATGTTTCATAAAAACAGACAAGTGGGAGATATAAATTAACTAGCTCGTAGTACATTGAAAAGGTTTCGTATGTTAATACCTCCAAGAATATGTGTACAAAGTTTTATAAACTAATATTCGTATTTATAATATTAGAGGGTAACCGTTATCAATGTAGCAGATACATATTATACATGTTATGTCAATGTGAACTGGTAATGAATAAATCAGACAAATAAGTATGTATGAAAAAGTATCTTTACGCCAGTATCCATGAAGAGGTTCGACCAAGGCAACAACAACTGACCGAAGACATTAGATAGACGGCAAACAATGAGTTTGCCGTTTGTCAACAGGGCACTTCTCCAAACAGTCAACGTTTTTTATTGGAAATTTGAAATTAGCACGTTTTCGTTTAATTTCCCAACTAGGGGATCGAACCCAGAAGGCTGAAGAGGAAGGCTGTCTACCATTATACCAAATACCGATATTACTATCACTACTACTCATATGCAATCTTGGCGAACAAGGCGAAATATGTATATTATATAGAAATGATCGGAGGTTAGGGTTATTGAAGAGCCTCCATAAATATAAGATGGCCGCACCTGTCCCTCTCATAAAATGGAATATTTCCCATTTTATTATTGGTGTTTCACCCTAACATCAAAATATTTTCCTAGTTTTCTGGAACCCGTATCTATTTTCTTATTTAGTGTAGCGAAGTGATGACCCCATCGCAAAGTGGAACAATCTAGAAACTTAGATTTGTGTCTAGTGATTAGTGCTGGGGCTTTCAGTAAGACTATGTCATAGAATACTGCTAGCTCACCCGGATTATAAATATTAACATGACTTCAGTATTTGCTATTGTAATGTTTCAGCTTAGAGTTTGCAGGCAGCAGGCAAGTAACATCTTTGTTGTTTGCTTGTTTATCTTCCGTTTTATAAAAAAAAAAAACACTTTTTCCATTTTGCAGGTTTTCGTAAAATTGCATGCCTTTTAGTTAGTCTTTTATCCCTTTCATGGTAAACATTAGATGAACCTTAGTTTAACAGTTTAAGCGAATGTACAAACAAACAGACAAGAACAAAAAAACAATATTTCGTCGTAGCCTAACTCTTCTTAAATTCTATACATAAAAAAATATGGTGTTATGTAAAAATGTGGTATATAGTAGGAATCGCGCAATTTTATTTTTATAGTATCTCTACAAAAAAATTTCAGAAAAAAATGATTCACTTTAGAAGTGGAGTTTATTAAATTTTTTAATCTATATATTTAGTAGCATTAGATACTCTCCGCCTACCATGTTACAATCGGTTTAGTAGTTTTGACGTGAATCGTGTTCGAGATGCAGACAGATAGAGGGACAGAAACCAGACATACAAACAGACAAAAATTCTAAAATTTAAAAAAATATGTTCTGTTGACTGCTACACATTTTGAGTTGCCGGCCCTTTTTTTAAATATCTTCAATGTACAAAATTAACTCTTAGCAGATTCACGAGTACAGTAGTACTATTTAAATTATGCGCTTCCGCTATATTCGTTAAGCTTCGGAAATCCGAATGTATTTTAAAGATATCTACATAGAGTTGTTATTACACATAATTAACCATTTCGCTTAAATTTAAATTAAGTTAGCCAATTTAAAAACAAAAGTTTAAAGTGTAAAAGTGTAAAGCTGAAGCACATAATTTAAATAGGAATAGAATAAATATAAGGAATATAATATATACATATATAGCTGACATATTTGTAACAAATAATGTTGCATTAATTGCCTTTATGGTCTAGTCATATAGTCTAAGTGTTGACTACATGAAGTCTCGGGTTCGATTCCCGGGTTGGAAAACATAAATAAATTGTGTTTGAGAATGGGTAAATAAATAGATATCTCTGGACAAATCCTACAAATGTATCTTAAACCAAAGTAAGCAAATTACAAGCCTGTATTATGGGTATTAGTCAACGATTCTAAAATATAGAAATACTTAAATAAATAGATATCGGTATAAATTAAACATCTAGTCCCGAAAACACTGACGTCAACGCTTATCAAACAAATGTGTACCTACGACGGGAATCAACCAAATCGTCGGTTGAGTTAAGCCTAGACGCTAACCCTTCGACCAATCAGACGGTCAAAGGCCAAGTTGAAGATAAGTTTACCACTTATCACATTGTGGAACGAAATGTAGCTTCGCCCAATCATAGGTGGCCCAGTTGTACCTCTGCCTGCTTCTTCCTGAATAAGGACAGGCCTTTTTACTTTTCTATATACAAAAGCTACTTTTTCTAGAAAATTGCCAAAATACATACAGTCACAGGTTTTTTACGAAATTATGTGTTAGATGTTTATGTAAGAGAGTGTGTTCAGAAATTTTAGCGTGGGCTCAGTAATGACCTAAGCAAATATTTTATGTGAGAGACCTTTGAAAACAAATTACGGAATTTGTGTAAACACATTTTAGGATAAGGTTTTTGCTCTTACAGCCATGTTTTGAATATAGATTGACCTAAATAGTAGTAGTTGGTTTAGGAGATAAATGACACTATTGATTTAACATTTATCTACGAACAGGCAACAATATAAACCCTATCACCTGAAAATACCATTAAAATCTGACTAGTGGGTTTGGAGATAAATGGTTTTGATTTGCACACACGCAATCATCCTCTCACCCCAAACTCATATCTTCTCCTTTCTATCGCGGGTAAGAAATTACAAAATAAATAGAAAAAACGCAGAACAGCATCTGTTATGTTCGCGCTAAACATTTCGACATACTGACCGATAAAAAGACTATGATACATCCTCTACGTGAGTACGAAATGAATGCTCGTCTTTGGCAGCTGTAGATAAGCCTGCAAAGCTTTAGATAGTAGGTCAACGGAAGCCGCCGGTTTGTAGATAATGCAACAACCTATTCATGCTCCGGGAGGCAAGGAACTTCTCTAATGAGGGGCTTAGAACTTAACCCAGTACACGAGGCGTGAATACGTGCGATCTCCTTGTGACACAAGTTTAGAAATGGCACTGTAACTAAGATACTGCCATACGACTAAACTTTGGATATCCATCAAGGTTTAGAATTAGTGTGTGTTTAATGAATGGTTTTAGTTTTGTGGTTAAACTAGTTTCTGCATACAGTTTCTAATTACAAATTTTGAATGGACTAGTCTAGGCTAGTTTGATGATGTCGGGGTGTGAGGATGCCATCGCAAACTAGTGTAATCTGATAAGATTAAAATATGATGTTAGTAATTTTATTGCGCACTCTTTAAACAAATTTTAAGTTATTCTTCTTTTAACGATAGATTCTTTTAACAAAAATATTTAAATATATCAACATATTCTACAATATTTTGGTGTGCCATTTTTTAATATTTATAAGAAAAGTATCTTCACGCCAATATCCCCGAAGAGGTAGGCAGAGGTACAACCAAGGCACCCACGACTAGCCGAAGACACTAAGTCCCACAATGTGTTAGGTGGCAAGCCTATCGCCAACCGGGCACATTTCCAATCCCGACCAACATTTTTTTTTTAAATTAGAAGATCGGAAAAATCCAATTTTCTTTTTGTTGGCCGACCCGGGATTCGAACCCGGGACCTCATGCAGCCAAGTCCAACACCCGGACCGCTAGACCACAGAGGCGATTTATAAGAAAATATTATTTAATTACATATACTCACGTTAACTTTGAAGCCAATTATTTATATTTATAACTAGTTTAATTATTTATTACTAGACATTTTAAAACTATAGTTAAATATAACCCTATATACCGTAAACTACCACCGTTTCCAAACCTAGCCAGTCAGGAGTAGAAGCGGCAAAACAAACTCCTCAGCAACCAGGACTAACCTATTTGCCTAATATATTGCTGAATCTCACAAGTTTATCGGCCATTATTAAACTTTACTCTCTGATTCGGCCTTTCTGTCATTTTCACTTTGTTAATTGACATCGCGAGACTCTCAGAAAGAGATGTAATTAGAGAGAGTCAGCAATATTTGGAAATTGATGGAAATTGACATCAGTGGGGTTACTCTTGTATCCAGAATTCATGAAAATTGTGAATTGGAATCGGATATGTCACTTTAGGTATACCTAAACACAATACTAGCTAATTGTTTACATTTAATTAATAACCCATATAATATGTACGTATACTACATGTCTTTGATATGAGTGTAATTTCCAGTAGTAATATAGCTTTAAAGTATTAAACAAGTCTTATATTATCTTGTCAACACACAAAAATGCAACATAAATTGAGAGTGACGTTTCAGAACTAAAAATATTTTTTGGAATGCGGCCATTTTTCCCATATATTTTATTTGTAAGAAACTATTAGAGCAATTTAAGTAAAGTGGTTATTTGTAAAACTAAAAAAAAATGTAATTTATAAAATCATAAAAGAGAGGTAGTATAAAGACATATGCACGCATATATGTATCAGTTCAACTACTAAATCTAAATTGTTATCAGACACTTATACATGATACCAGACCATTAAGCAATCAAAATAATGGCACAGTAGGCCAAAACAACAATTCGGCCAATATAAATATATATCTTCCTCTATTTCATATTAGATAAAATGATGACCAATTTATTAAACAAGATTTAGCAACTAAATGGCGAGTACGGAGAGCTTCGAAATATAAATTCAGAGGGAATTGTGACAGTATTCTTACAGTACATGTAAAAAGTAAAAAAGAAACATGGTAACGTGTTTATATTTTTAACAAATGTAAAAAAAATACAACTATATACACGCACATTAATTACGTAGACTAAAAATCACTAAACAAAATCAATAGAACCAAATCACTGAGCTTTGTCAATGTCATACAACTAATTTCCTTTGACTCATTCGCTTCGAAGTTCTTTTTCCGACTAACTGAATCCCGTCAGTCGTCGTTTCGGTCTTTATATATACTTATAAACTAACATGTCCTGACTGACTGATTTATCATCGCCGAGCAAATACTGTTAAAGTTACAGCCACGTAATTTTGTGAGTAGGGTCGTTGTTTTTAGACACCTAGTAAGGACACAATTTTGGAAATTCTAACCCTAAGGGTGTGAAATAAGGGTTAAAAGTTTGTATGAAAGTCCTTATTATTGGGCTATTGATTAAAAATAAATAAATACGTTTAAAAAAGCGATAAATTATTTATACAGTTTTGAATTTAACTCCAGTTCAGTAAATATATTAACTGCCACGCAAGCAAACCCTTGCAAAAGCATGCAAGCAAACTTTTTTAGAAACTTCTACCGGATTTCAGAACTTCAGACCTTAAAATCAACCATAAGCAAACGTCATTTACGTAAATTCAATTCTATTGCTTAATTTGGCATTTTTTTTTCTAGATTATTCTTACGTAGGTAATAATAATTAATTACGGATTCAAAAAAGTAATTACTGATTACATTGCATCCGTATACAACGGCGATGAATTCCTGTTAATTGGTATACTCGCAGATGCTCGCTCAAGAAGCGGTTCTTCAATTTAGCCCTTATCACGGAGTACCGTTCCATGCCGGTCCAAATTGGCTATAAGTGCCTTTAGACAGTTCTAGAAGCTTTTTATAGATGTATCCATTGATTTATTATATATAGATGGATGTATCAAACACACAGACAGTACTCCAAATAATGTTTAAATAATACTAGACATGAACGCGACTTTTCTTCCATCGAAGATATTTCCTTCTTAGTTAATATTTAATTTTGTAGAATCTTGATAAAATGAATACGTATATTTGCATTGAATATATGCATTTAAATTAAAGTGTCTTCACGCCCATATCCCCTAAGAGATAGGCAAAGGCATAAATAACTAAGGCGCCGACTAGCCAAAGACACTGAGTCCTACAATGTGATAGGTGGCAAGCCTAATTCCGACCGGACTCATATTCAATTACGGGCAATGTTAATTATATTGGAAAATTGAAAATA
>NJDC01008568.1:39149-60796 GCA_002245475.1 Calephelis virginiensis
CATTTGAGAAACGACTAACGAGATATACCTAAATGTAAAGGTACATTTTAATGTTTCATAGGCTCTATAATGTAAACTTATTCCGTATATGAAAGTTAATGCAAAAAAAACAACTTTAAAATTTTAAAAGTTAAAAGTTTTAAAAGTTTAAAGTTTAAAAAGCATTTTAAAGTTGTTTGGATTTATGTTTGCGTCATGATTTTATTGCCAATTAGAAATGGACTTTCATTATTCTTATTTTATAAGGTAAATAATATTACAGACCTCTTTGACAATTTTATTATTTATATTTATGCCCCGGCTGCGCACGGGTATCAAATATACTTACGTATTAACCTTCCTCTTCAATTATTATTTATTAAAAAAAACCACATTAAAATCCGTTGCGTAAATTTAATTATTAACCGACTTAGAAAAAAGGAGGAGGTTTCTCAATTCGACCGTATATATATTTTTTTATGTGTGTTCGCGGATTGCTTCGTCGTTTATGAACCGATTTTGATAATTATTTTTTTGTTGGCAAGGAGATACTTTGAGGGTGGTACCATGATACGGAAACCAGTATCTGATGATGGCATCCTGGAGAAATTGAGGGGAAACTTCAAAAATTGTAGGGGCAACTAGTGCGTTTGTTTATTTTTTGACTAAATATTTTAAAGGCCTACAATTTTAAGAAGCTCTGGAGTCGATCTGATGATGGAGCCAGAAGACAGTCAAGGGAACTCCTCAACGGTTTATCGCAGTTTCCTTCTGTTTGGGTTTGATTTATTTGTATTGATAAGTAATTTACATCTAGATGGGTTGTAACTATCATTAGGGGACTGATAATGAAGAAGAAAGACAGTCAAGGGAACTCCTCAACGGTTTACAGCAATTACCTTGTGTTTTGGTTTGATAAATTTGTATTGATGAGAAATTTACACCTAGATGGGTTGTGACTGTCATTAGGGGTCTGAAGATGAAGACTAAGGACAGTCAAGGGAACTCCTCAACGGTTTACAGCAATTACCTTGTGTTTTGGTTTGATAAATTTGTATTGATGAGAAATTTACACCTAGATGGGTTGTGACTGTTATTAGGGGTCTGATGATGAAGACGAAGGACATTAAAGGGAACTCCTCAACGGTTTATCGCAGTTACCTTCTGTTTGGGTTTGATTAATTTGTATTGATGAGAAATTTACACCTAATTGGGTTGCGACTGTCATTAGGGGTCTGATGATGAAGACAAAGGACGGTCAAGGGAACTCTTCAACGGTTTACAGCAGTTACCTTGTGTTTGGGTTTGAACAATTTGTATTGATGAGAAACTTGCACCTAGATAGGTTCTGACTGTCATTAGGGGTCTTATGATGAAGACGAAGGACAGTTAAGGAAACTGCTCAACTGTCTATAGTCCAAACGCAAGGTAGCGTTTGGACTTAATTCATGTATATTGATTAAAATTTGTCACCCATAGGTATGGATTATCAGTGCCATTTATTTATTTCCTAATTGGTTTCCATGTTGGTCCGGGCTCCTTTGCAGAATAGACCATCTGCCTTCATGCCACGTAGCTAGAAAAAAGGCGGCGAATATAGGCTTACCGTCAGTAACACCGTGACATCTGACTAGGTGTTAGAGTTTCGCAGCGAGTCGCCAAGATTGGTACTACCGCCATACCTATTCTTGCTGCCATAACTTCTTGACGTGTTATTGTTATTGTAAGATTGGAGGATAAGGTAGCCGGTAAACTTATTTTTACTCGATGCCTAACATCCTGGCCTCAGTTTAGCAACGCACCATTACTACCTTTGGTGTGTGTCTTTAAGGGGCGGGAATTTCTTACCACCAGGAAATCCGAATGCTTGTTTGTCTTTTAATATCATAAAATTACAGGTCAGATGATGAAGACCATAGATAGTCGAGGGAATTTAAAAGTCGAAGTTTGATATAGGACAACTACGATGATGTTGATGAGTCGTAATGAGTCCATTACTCATCAACATCATTGTAGTCATCATTATTGATGTGTTAATTTGAAATCAAATGTATATTGCTTAATCGAGTCATCTCTAGCAATGCTCTATCGTCGTGTGGCCTGCTCAATAATTTGTTTGAATCTAAGTCAGACAACGCTATTTCTTCCAAAGTTTTAACACGACTCAGAGCAACATATACCTGTCCTGTGACGAAATTTCTTGCCTAGATCAATAATAGCTTTTTCTAGTGTAGTTCCCTGTAACTTGTAAACTGTAACTGCACAACTTAAAATCAAAGGAAAAATGTTTGATAGTCGGTCACGAATTAAACTAAGCTGATGAGCATGGTGTTCGTCGGAATCATTTGTTGAGTAGTTGCGTATCAAAGACAAAGTATGGTCACGATATCCTTGCTACCCATCACTTAAAATAGTAAAATAAAATAATTTTTAACAAAAAAAACCGACTTCAAACAGTAAACTAAAAAAATCTCAGCATTAATAAAAAAAATTAAGCTCAATGAAAGAAAACTATACTAAAAAGCGAAAAATAAACTGCGCTTAGACTATACACAAAAGTGATATATATATACACACAATATATAGACTATACACAAACAGAACAAAAAACATAGCATATACTTACTTTCAACACTGCGGCGTTACTATTACGCTTGGCACCGGCTTCAAACAGACAGATAGATAGCATATACATATTTATTTATTTATAAAGATTCATAAGTAATAGGTTTAGGCGATTATTGTTATTGTGAATAAAAATTCTTATATTGTAATAAATTGGTTGTATTATACTTTTAGAATATAAAATACGCGTATATATAGGTAATTAATATAAGTAAAGTTTAAGTGTAGGATAAGTATTAATCACTCATCACTTTTATGTATAGTCTAAGTGCAGTTTATTTTTCGCTTTTTAGTAAAGTTTTCTTCCAATGAGCTTATTTTTTTTTATTAATGCTAAGATTTTTTTATTTTATTGTTTGAAGTCGGTTTTTTTTTTGTTAATTTAAGCATACAAATGGGCATAGGGACAGAGGAAGCGACTTTGTTTTATACTATGTAATGAGAAATGTTTTCTAACGAATTTCACGCTACTATATTTTTTTTTACTTTTCACCCTTTTTTTGAGGCAGTCTAACTGGTCTAAGAAAACCAAGTACAATTTTTATGATTTTTTTCGGGCTTGAAAGTTTTTTAAGTTTTTTTTTATGTTTTATGTTTTTATGGCAAAAGACAGCGTACAAGCACGATGCTCCTCTGATGGTTAGAGATAACCATGGCAAGCAGACATCCAAATTATTATAAGTGCGTCGCTATCCTTTCGTCGGAATGTTGGACCTGATATGCAATTCTACCGGCTACCCCTACTTCTGAACACTGTCCTTATGGCGACAGAAATAGGAAAGGGATCCCTACCTGGGCAAGTTTCTGCTCAGCACTCTACCACCACTAGTCTTGTAGATAATGACTCATTCAGCCTTTGCTCGCCTCTTAGGAGATACCAAGTAGAAAGGCTAGAAGTAGAGAGTAAAAGTAAAGTAGTAAGTAAGTAGAAAGTAGGTCTATTCTAAACACAGGACTCGGACCGACACAGGGAATCTCAGGTAGTAGAAATCATTTAAAAAAGTATTATCTGGCTAAAACATTGGTTAGAACGAATGATTTATTGACATGATAGGTAACACATATAATCAATTTCATATCTGTCACCATTTTTTATACTTGCAAACCACACGGACTAACACGGGAAACTTGTCCTGCTGTCCGTACTTTACTTTAATTCAGCAGTTCCATGAAGTGATTCTTCAATCGATTTCCTTCATTTATTTTCTCTGTCCTTCAAGAAACACTAAAATGAACAGTAAGTATATTTATTTGTATTGAGCACAAGCTTTCCTGTCGAATTTCGTTTCACCCATTTTGTTTGTATGGGAAAACTAAAAAACTTCCACAAATAATTCAAAATCAAAATTAGCCTATTCGGTCCAGCAGTTCTCAAGTTTTAGCGAGACTATATTACAATTTAGAAGTTTAAAAAACGTTCCTGTACATTGAAGATATTTAAGAAAAATTGGAATTCTAAGACTTTCTGTTTTTCTGTTTGTTGTCTTAATTGTGTAAGAGTCTGAAATTCGATTTGAGTAAGTATCTTAACCTCCATGTCCCAAAATAGGTTGACGAATGAGGTCCAACCATAAAGTATGGTCCAACCCACGATTAGCTCAATACCGCACAATGCGATGAGTTGCAAATCTATCGCCAACCGCACAATTAACCAATCGTACCAATAAAAGAAAATTGAAATTTTTTGAGTTGCTCAACCCCGGATTCGAGTCCGAGACCTCATGTGGCACCTATACTGGACCACTTGACCACAGAGGCGGTAAATGAGATTTAATCGTTTATTGCGAGATTAGCGGTGTCAACCTCATAATGGTTCTTTGTGCCTGCGTTTGTAACTGTAGGGCAGCCCTACTTTTAAACCAGATCAAGTCAGTAACGAACAATAAACTTACAGCAGCAGTTAGAGCTACGGCAGTGGTAAAAATCCGCGACGAAGATTCGCAAAATACAAGCATATAGTCGTAGTCACGGTACTAGTGACAATTACACTGACAACTCTTACAAGCTGGTTGGTAGGAAAACATTTGGAATCTTACTCCAGAAAACTTTACAAAGTAGTCCAGGTGGACCAATAGGGGTCCACGAGACAAGGTAGTAAGGTGCAGGGCCATGCAGGGGGTCCACCGAATCAAACAAACTATTGATGGTGATCTATGAAACAAAATAGTTTGGGAATCTCTGCTCTAGAATATCACGTTAAAATACTGCAGGTAAAATAAAAATAGAAAATGGTATTAAAATACACCATCACATTTGATCTTAATTCAACTTCACAAAAGTCAACTCAATTCATTCGACTACATTAAAATTGTAACTATAATTGAATTGGAAACCCACTGTAAAAACCTCAGTATGAATTATGATCAAGATAATCAAAATTGAGTTGTGAATTTTAAAATTTTACATTGTTGCAGTGCAGTTTGTGTTTCAAACTGAGTGGCTGTTTATTTTCACTGAGTAATTGAGTGCTTTTACTTTGTGTTTTTTTCTTTAGAAATATTTCGTTTAGTTGATGTTGCATTTGCAACTATACATATTTTTATAAACCTTGTCGTTCGACTGTTATAATAATAAAATATTCAATGTTGTAATAATTAACTGATAGGTTAACACTAACATAAAAATGTTCATTAACCCCAGATGAAAACTGCATGCAATATAGGTTAGAAAAAACCTTATTAAAATAGGTCCATCCGTTTAAAAGTTTTTATGCCACAGACAGACATAGAGAGAAGTGAAACTTATACCTTTTTCTATCGCGAGTTAGAATATCAAACTTATAATAGTTAAATAAATTCTTTAGGACACAGACACGTACACAAACGAGCCAAACTTACAATGCCTCTCTTTTTAATGTGCTTTAGATGAAATGTACAAATCACAATGCATTGTACCGTAATTTAGAAGATTTGATAATAATCAGCCACCTGCCAGTTTAATCATCAGGTCCTTGTCAGTGACTCCTTGTCATCAGGAAATATGAACAAAGCAAGTCTAATGAGTCCAAACTCCATGGGTTTGCCAATGGACATTCCAGGGAAAGGTGTCCCATCTTCGAGCTCTAAATCAGACCAGCTCAGTTGTACCAGTTTTCGGTAGCGTTGTAACTGTCAGATTTCATTTATTTGAGCTGCAAATGAGCTGATGACCTTGAAGGCCTGTACTGATCTTCATAAACTATAGTTAAAAACTATCTCGCTCACGTCAACTTACAAGTAAAAACCTCCCCTTCGAAATCCATCTGTTGCAGAACTACGTTGCCAAAGACAGATAAACACACGCACACACATACGCACACACTCACGCAGAGACACATATGCACACACAAACACGTCACATTCATAACACCCCACGTTTTGCATCGGGGTTTCAAAAATAAGGTTTTTATCTGTATGAATGATCTGTGTGAATAAGTTACAGCTAACAAAATATTTTTTCTAATAATTAATACCCTTATGTTGATCTAGCGACCTTCACAGTGATTTTCTAGTAGCCGATGTCGTTTAGTTAGGCCGCAAGTAAGGCCAGACTTAAAGTCTATTTTTAAGTTTATTTTTAAAATACGAGGGTAGTACTGCAAACAACTAGGGGGGGGGGGATCTACAAAGTTACAAGATAACACAACACCCATTGAATACGTTTTATTTATGGAGCCCACTAATACAATATTAGGAATCCATGACAATGCGATTTATTATAGAACAGCAAAATTTAATTCAATTTTAATAGTAACGTGGTTCAATTTTAATATAAGATACTGTTTTATTTATCTCTTTATCCTCTTGTTTACCTACTTAAGAGTTCTGAGTTACTAAAAATAAATAATCAAGTGGAACACTGATCATTTGCCTATGGCACCCCTAAGTTTCGAGAAACCCAGTTTGGGAAACGCTATTCTAAGTTATTCTTTTTGATTCTATTATTGTAATGGACAATTTTGATATTTTCTTAAATTTACTATATAAACACATAAATGTTTCTTATGAAAAACTTGTCGATTATAAAATACACGTATAATTCCTAAAAACCTTACGCGGGAATCACTCTGTCTATTTATAAAAACTGCATCAAAATCCGTTTCTCAGCCATCCGCATCAAAATATAAGCTCAAATGTTGGCAGCAAGTGATTTTGTTTTATAATACCTAGGTAGAGGTAGTTCAGAGCAATCTTGGTTTATGACAGTACAGACATCGCGGTGTCGATGCACGAGGCATTTTTGTATGACGACGAGGCAATTCTTAGTGATTTAGTATGATAAGCCATCCCATTTTCCATATTCTGCACGTTATGATCTATGCAAAATATTGCAAGACATTTTGCGATAACTTTTAGAATATATCGGCGAGAAAATTGAATGTCAAGTGTTTCAACACTAACTCATGCACTTGGTTATTCATTTAGTAAGCGCACATGTGAGGAAGTGGTAGGTGATTTATATGGAATGTATTTCGAAGTCCAATTTCATTATTACCATTTTAATATTACTCAGAATGAGTACGTCGATTCTTGGTCAAATGTCTCCTTGTATCTTATATTTATCTTATGTTAATTACTAGCAGTACCTGCGACTTCTTTCGCACTGTCTGCACTAATCTTTTTAAATTGAAAAAATGGCATTAGTCGTAACAGGTAAACGAATTGCGAATTAAAAATATTGGTATGGCTAACATTTTAACTACAAATTTTATACTAAATTTTAACATAAATAATCCGTAGACCTGCCTTTTTTAACCCAAATTGATTATTTTTTAATAGGTTAAAATTAAGTAAACAACTGTGTAGTTTATCATACTCTGTTTTTTTCTAAAATCGTAGAAATTACTGAAACTAAAACTATAGGTACATAATTATTCATATCACACACATTCCCTTTTTGAAGTAATGGCTTAACATTTAGCATGATAAATTAACTATATAACCAGAAGGCTTCGATAAA
This sequence comes from Calephelis virginiensis, assembly GCA_002245475.1. Classification (NCBI taxonomy): domain Eukaryota; kingdom Metazoa; phylum Arthropoda; class Insecta; order Lepidoptera; family Riodinidae; genus Calephelis; species Calephelis virginiensis. The sequence goes on from NJDC01008568.1 coordinate 46,692, forward strand.
CACAATAATATATAGTCATAATAATAGCCAAATTTGCCCTTGTGTTTTTCAAATTATCTACAACCTTAATTTTATAATGCTAATTTGCTGGCGCTAAAAATATGGTTTGAATGGAAAAAATGGGCACAACAAGGCTGATTATTATTGCGAGATTTAGTTTGATTTATATAGAACTCATTGAAATGATTACAGGTAGGTCCCTTGAGCCTAGGTAGATCAGTGCGTACAAATCTTTTTTCTTTTTTTTACGTAGGTCACATTATAAGTTTAGCGTAACTTAAAAAAAAAACAACTTGCTATGACCAAAATACTATATTTATTGCTTTTCAAAATAATTTCCTATTATACATTTTAAACATTTTTTCATGCGACCACAGATCTGAGGGCATGTTTTCTACGTGCTGATTGAACGCAATCACTGCCTCTTCGGAGTTGGTAAAAGTAAGACCACTCATCAAATTTCAGGAAATCCGAATGCTTATTTGCCTTCCAATATCATAAAAAAAATATAGAACAGGAATCACAGGGTGCTAGGTCGGGGTTATGTGCAGGATGAGTGACGAGATGTACTTTTTCGAAAGCTAAAATGACTTTGTTTTGTTGGCCGTGTGAGAAGAAGCGTTATCATTGTGTAGGAGAATACGGCTTTTGTGTCGTCTTTTTATAACACCCTGGGTAAACAAACGGTAGAAAACCACTCGGCACTAACACTCTTTTGATCTTCAAGTGGAATTGTACAGATGGGAACCATAGCTAATAAAAAAAGTGATAATTTTTTACCAACGTTTTTCGCCTGTCTCACTTATGTTGGCCTGTTCTCATTTTCAAACACCCATTTACAAGAAATCTGTTTTTTTGTCGGGTTCAAAACAATAAATCCACGTTTTGTCTCTTGTGACAATGACATAAACAGCATTAAATAGTCCGTGGTTGCACTTCAGTAGCATCTGTAAACACCATTGCATGCGAGCCCGCATTTGCTCCACTGTCAGATCATGAGGGATCCAACGACTACAAAGTCTCCGAACTTTCAATTCTTCTTGTAAAATTTTCTGAGTTGGGATCAAGCCAATCCCCAATAGTCCTCGAATTGTCTCATAGGTAATCCGGGGGTTTCTCTCAATAACCCGCTTGAAGGCCGCCCTTTACGAAATTTGTCATGTAAAGAAAATCGACCTCCCTCAAATTCAGCAAACTATCGCCTCACGGTGCTCAAACAAGGTGCTTCTCTTTCAAAAGCATTTTGAAGACGAGCGGCACAATGTTGCGGAGAAAGAGAACTTTTAAAATCATAAAAATCATAGCTCTATTTTCGTTGCGTACGTAGAACTTTCATGTGTGATAAAAAAACAATTGAAAAAATATTTCCCGATAAATTTTTTTTATTACTAAGAAGGTTGCAAAATTTTTTTGAAGGTTGCAAAGTTTGCAAAAATATAACTTTCAAAATTCAAATACTTCCGATTAGCTAGAATTGCAAAACTTTTAGTGTACCCCATGTATTTCGTCTGTAAGCATTTTATTTTGAAATGAACTTTTAATTATGTACCATGAAGCCTTGCCAGTATTAGAAGATTGTTTAATACATTTCAATGATATCTGTTACTGAGATTCTGGTATATATTTAGTTAATACCATTTTATAACTTATGTAACTAATTTTATTTTCCTTTTTGTATTATACTGGAAATAAGCATAATTTAAATATAACTGACGTTTTACTACAACACTGAAAGTTTTTTGAACAGCCGTTCGTTTGTTATTGTTCGTAGCTTATTTGACACATTTATTTAATTTTTTTGAAAACATAATTAACAGTATGATATAAATGAATACTGAAATTCATTAAAAGCTTCTTCACATTAATCACTAATAAGAAATTTGCTAAAATTAAAAAATGACAGATATTCATAAAACTTATTAACATTTTCATGTCCCAAGAAACGCTTTATTTATAACCAAAAGGTACGCTTTGGATTACAATATGAAGCTAGCTTAATGTCAAGTTGTATCATTATGCTTTGGGCAGTTTAATGTTATTATTATTATTTGTATTATGTTCAAGTAAACCAAGAATTTTAAAATGGACCTCATTGGTGGAGCGGCTAGCGTACATGCCTAACTACACCGACCAACTCGTGTTCGATTCCCATCGGGGCAGGCATTTGTGTAATGTACATTTAAATGTCTGCATTTTTCCGGGTCTGGGTGTTTATATAATATTATATATAGATTTATATAATATAGGTATCTGTTTAAGTATTTCTATGTAGTAGAATCGTTGATGAAATTAAAAAAAACATATATTTATTGCACATTTGAATGTGAGTGTCAGAACAAATAATTATTATCTAAATTGCTAGCAACAACATCCAAACATGCAAGTTTCCTAGGAGGTTTCAAAATATGGTGACATAAATATTTTTCTAAAATGCTTATTAAATTTTGATGAGTACTCGTATTGAGTATGTGAGTATTTTTGTGAGTGTGTGCGTCTGTCTGTGCCATCTCAACTCCTTTGTAACGCCTTTATAAATTTGAAGGCTGATATTATTATAGAGTTTTGGCGCCATCGAGAGAAAAGATGGTCGAAGTTTTTTCATAATTATTGAATTTCGTGTTAATATTGAGTGAAATTAGTCAATTTTGGTGGCATTTTGTACAATTTTGTTCAATGAAAGTGCACAAATGAAATAATCATGAAGAAATTAGCGTATCGTATATTTCCTCGTTGCCACCAAATCTCATTACATGTGTGTAAAAAGGCCACCGCTTTACGCAAGAGCCTGACATGACTTACCGACGACTTATGACTGATGACTAATTATAATTGATATAAAACAAATATAAAATTTAATGCAAAATATCTACTTGACTAATGGCAAAATACTAACGAGATTGCCAGAACCTAAAGAAAGAAAGAAAAGAAAAGATATTATTATAATCGAGACGATTTCAAGCTGCAGTTTACGGATTTGAATTGTATGAAGTTATTTAAAAAAAAAAGGAAAAAACTATCTAATTAAACTTACTGAATTACCAGTGTCATCAATAAAATTAAACCTAAATTTATTGAGATAGGTACGCAAATGTTAAATGTCATTCATTTTAATTAGAGCGTAAAGGTTAAGAAATGAACTTCCACCTTTTATGACATTTTTATAGCCGTTAAGGGGATCGCCTGTCATCGCTTTTAATTAAACTGTGAAATATTTAAGATATTCAAATAACGATGTAAAAGAGAATAATTTAACAGCTATCGCTTAATAATTGAGACAGCTAACGTTTGACTCAAGAATTTTTAATCATTGTGGGTTGACACAAAGCCGAGGCTGACAAACACCTTGTGATCTAAGGATTTCTCTTTCCTGTTAAAATGCACAAAAATGTATTATTTCGTTGTTTGACGATACCATAATATATCAAATTGAATTTAGTGCAGAATAGTAGATTGTATCATAAATAAATTTTTAAGGCGAAGGCGCTATTTTGGATTACGAATAGGGTGACGGATTCTAGGACTGAATCTTAGGCTTAGCGAGGATTTCAAACGTAGAATCAATAACACAGTTAAGGATTCGCGGCTAAATTTTTTTTTATAAACTGCTTTTCTTCTTTCTCTTTTTTATTACAACAAAAATAATTTAAGCAAAACTGTAGAAACATAGTCTACATGACGACTAGCCTGAGCTACTTTTACAAAAGAAAATATACACCAACTGCAAAAACTGCAGACAGCATACGATAAAATCTTGTATCTTTTCAAACAGAATTTGGTATTACCAGATTTATAAGCAGAGTTAATTCGGTCGCAAATATTTTTTGGGTCTGGCAATGTACTTTAAATCCCTCACTATGACCTGGGTTCAGATTATGTATCTCAGTTGCCAACTCAAAATAGAAAGGTGTACATCAAATAGCTGTCAAATGACGTCATTTGTGTTTGCTATCTCTATTGTATTTTTGTTGATCACTGGAGATAGCAAATATAAAACACGTTACTTGATAGCTTTTTGATGTACACTTTTCCATTTTACAGATAGACAGATACATAATCGACACCCAGGTTTCGATTATTGAAAAATTTGCTACGTTCAGGAGTTAATCGTAAAATCTTTTACTCCGTTCGTGATTTAAAATAGCGCCCTTGTCGAAAAATATTTTGTTTCTAAATAATACAATCTACTTTATGGAGTTGGAAGGCCAAGAAGCGGACGATAAAAGCTAGTAATAATAAACAACCAAATCTACTATTATTTGACTACGTTCCTTTCAGCGCATAAACAAATGTATGTGTTTACAGCTAATTGTCCTGTTCGCGTTGTGGTGTCAAACTGCCTATTAAAAGGCCATTTTTGTTGGTGAGGGTGTCGTTAAGTTCTATTATTTATTAAACCAATATGTTTCCTACGCAATTAGGGGTTCCCGCCTTGTAATATATTTTTAATGTGAGATTAGTCGCTTTATTTATAATTTACCAGCATTTCACTTTGGCTTCACATGTATTTAATGTTTTTTTTCAATTTCACATGTTTTTCAACTCATTAATGACCTATTTTTTAATTTAAACTTAACTTGGATGAACTGTTCTTGGGTGGACTGAACTAAGGATTCGAATTTATTTATATTGATATTATAATGAAATATTTTAGCTTGAATATAGAAATCGTATGGTTTAGTCAGTTTATTTATCATATTTATCTTTTATTTAATTAATATGTTGCATCATACATTCATATTATGATTTTGTAAAACAGAAATGTAACAATTAAATAATTAAATGTAATTGTACACGTCTCATATTATGTGCTAATATTCAATGTTAGTAATGATCGTGTAATGGACATACAGTGTGGCACGAACCTAAGTAACGTTGTTTTTAAGTACCTAATAAACAAAAAATATTTATAAGTACCCACAATTTAAATTGTATAATAAATCTGTACGTCTACTCGGCAGGTTTTGGAGACCAATATTTTGGAAGATGTATTATCAGTGTAATACCTAAAACTACAGAATAAATAACTTTTGACTTTGATGGAATTGAGTTAAGCCAGAAAATTCATCTCTGGATTTAGAGTTTTGTCGTGTTATAGAAATTGCAATATTGTTTTGTGATTTGGAATAGCCATTCGATGACAAATGTTGATGTTTTCTATGTGATAACACACACACACACACACACACACACACACACACACACACACACGCGCGCGCACGACACAATGACTCAATTTGCCTCTTGTAACCTGCAAGGTTGTAGGTGCCAGGTGTAGAATAAACCATGTATGATTTATTGCATGTTTGCTTCCCACACATCGTTTGTTCTACAGCTTGACATAGGACACTATGGAAACCATGAAACCAACGGGAGGAATGTATTGTATAATTTTATTGCTTATTTGTATTAAATTTGTGCAAATGTTTAAGGAATTGACTTAAAATTCACTACTAAATGAATAATTCCACAAATAATAAATAATGCAACTAATAATCATCTGAAACTTATTCTAATCTAAATCACAACATTACGTCTCTAAATCGCGTTAAAACCGATGCCAGCTCAGGACCACACACTTTGAGAACAATTGGAGGGATACCATCGGGCTCACTCGACTTGTTGACGTCCAATGAAATAAGTGTTCTACGCACTGAATAACTGAGCAATGTTCGTTATACTGATAATAGTCTTACTTTAGCGAGTTTTTGTCAAGCAAACGCAGGTTATGGATATGATTAAAATATTTGTACATAAATGATAGTACTTTCATACTGATAATTAAAACAATTCGTGCAAAATTATTCTCTAACCATTCCAAAATATCAAAAATCAACAACGTTAATATTCAAGTTTTCACCTTTGCTGGCATTCCCGGAGTGCAACGCGTCTTTTTTTTAATTAGAATATTGGAAAAAACCACATTTTTTGTTGTCCGACCCGGGACCTCATGAAGTCAAATCCAAAACCGGGACCGCTCGATCTCAGAAGCAGATATCGAAGTCGTCACTTTCCTACAAATGCCTCTGTGGTCTAGAGGTTCAGTGTTGGCGTTGACTTCATGCGGTCCCAGGTTCGATTTCGAGTCAGGAAACACAATATTTGTTTTTTTCAAGTTTTAATCAAAATTACAATGTCCGGTTTTGAGTAAGTAACTAGTGCAGTGGGCAACAGATTTGCCACCTAGCACATTATGGGACTCTAAGTTCCTTCGGCTAATCATAGGTGCCTTCTACCCGTCTATCTCTTGATAGATACAGGTGTGAAGATATTTACTTACTTCCCTAAGCTAAATGGTCTCTAAATTTTAAAAATGACCTGTATTAATGGCGTCTCTAATTTAATCAGTCAAAGTATTTACTTTAGTATATTCCATTACGCATCGCTGTTACCAATTAGTTATCCACCGCTGGATCAAATCACAGCCGTCACGGTTGAGCAATCGAGACCGGTTTTCATGTAATTGTTCCGTTAACGACAGACAAAAGCCTCCATGGATTCCATTCTTTCCATGTTCTATTACTAACATGATATGTTTTATTTTTATTTAGTAATGGGAAATAAATAGAGATGTCTTGCCAACATAACAATCAGATGTTAATCCACTTGCACCAGTAACTTTTAACGGCCCTTCTCTTTAGGTACATAGGAACACAATAATGCGAACACTGATGTAGAGGAGCCAAGAGCCAGTTAGAGTAAAGATATATATGGTAGTACGTACATATTTACAAGGTCGTCTCTGTGGTCTATCGATCCAGGTGTTAGACTTGAATTCATGAGGTCCCGAGTTCGATTCCCGGGGTCGAGCAACAAAAAGAAAATGTGGTGTTTCTAATTTTCAAATAAAAAAAAATGTTGCTCGGGTTTGGATGTGTGCCCGGTTGGCGATAGGTTCGCCACCTATCAAATTGGGGGACTTAGTGTCTTCTCTTAGTATGGGTGCCCTGGTTCTGCCTCTGCATACTTCTTCGGGAATATGGGCGTGGAGATACTTAAGTAAGTATTTTAAGTAAGTAAGTTTAAGTAACTTATGTTTGCCCTCCAAAATCAAAACACGGCAATGGCGGCATTTATACTAATCCGCCAGAAACTGATAAAATGGTTTAAACTCGACGAGTTGTCTCTCTCTACTTAAGCGCTATTAGGCGGTCACGGTATTAGTGACAAAAATCAACACTTACGAGGTAAGAAAGTATTTAGCTAAGCTGGATCATTTTTAACCATTTTACTCCTATATTGACAATAATATTTTTTATATGATAAGACAGTGAGCTTACGGTTTATATAAGGGTAAGAGAGAACTTTTGCCTATAGACATCATAGATAGGTGCGTTACCCGTTGTGATCAGGATGTTAGGCATATTGTGCAACCTACCGGCTAACCTACTCTCTAGAGTCTAGACCGGAATATGACGGTGTCATTATGGCAGCAGGATTAACTAAGGCGGTGGATCCATGGCAATCCCAGTTACTCTAAGAACTAAGAGCTCTAAGCACTCTACAACTATTAATTTTATTTCTAATGGTCCCTTTAAGATATGCATGCCTCATACAAGCTGCTAGGTATGTAGGCAGATGGGATATTCTACACTGAGGAATTGGACCAACACGGGTAAAATATATAGAAAAAAAAGTATCTTCCCATACGTCCATATCCTTGAAGAGGTAGGCAGAGGCATTACCAAGGCATCCACGACTAGCCGAAAACACTGAGTCTCACAATGTGATAGGTGGCAAGCCTACCGCCAACCGAGCACATATTCAATCCCGGGCTATTTTTATTATTATTAGAAAATTAAAAATGCACACTTTCTATTTTATGTTGTCTCATTATTCTGGGCTCATTTGCAGAATAGACCATCTACCTTCCTGCCAGGCAGCTCGTAAAAGACGAACATAGACTTACCGTCACTAATACCACCTGACTAGGTGGTAGAGTTTCGCAATGACTTGCCAGGACTGGTACCACCGCATTATTTCTCCGGTATTCCTGCCACCATATCGTCAGCACTTGCCGTTGATGTGTCGCGGTTCGAAGGATAAGGTAGCCACTACATTTACTTTTGCTCGGTTCCTAACATCCCGACGTAAGGTTGGCAACGTACCATTACCAGCTTTGGTGTCTCTAGACGGCGTGAATTTTTCACCATCAGGAAATCCGTCTGCTTGTTTGACTTCCAATGTTATAAAAATAAATAAATTGCCCGACCCATGAATAGAACCCGGAACCTCAAGAAATAAGTATATAAAATATATGAATAAATTTATAGCAGAAGTTGGTTACGGTTTTTAGTAAAATCGTGTATTTACTTATGTATTACAATAGATGTAATTAATTAGTTATCCACCGCTAGATCACATTGTCACGGTTAGACCGGTGAAACCGTTTTTCATGTAACTGTTTTTAAAATAGCCTTCTATAGATTTCAATCTTTAGATTTTACAAAGAATAGAGTTTTTATTCAATAGCAGCTGTATCGGTGAACTTTTTATAGACTGGTCAGTGCTATGTTGAAAACTTCAAATAAAAAAATATTTTCTTGCTATTCTTCTACTGGGATCGGAGACGAAATAAGCAAATACATCCTTAAGTTCTGTGTGGTTTTAAGTACCACTTTGGTATCATATATGTATTGGCTGTTTCCCTTCATTTCGTCAGCGTAGTCATACAAACTTTCATCTCTCTTTATAGTTATTTGCGAGTAATTTTTGAAAAATTACCCTCGGGCCTTGAACTGTATGAAAATTTAATTTCATCTAAACGGTCCAGTGATGTAGCCGTGAGAGCGTGACAGATTGTCGTATTTATAATATTATATAGTATGGATAGTAAATGGACATGGAATCTAAACGGCAGGGATTAATTTGTTTGAGATTGTGCATGTATGTATCTCAATCGATTTCTTAAAGGTTTCGAAACACAATTGATCCAGGTAGGTAGTGTTACCAGTATGTTCATATTACGGTTATAGTAGGTACATCATATGTTTCGAAAGTCGCCTGTTAGCTGCACAGGCGATTTTCGAAGGAATTAAATAAAACTAGTGGTCGCCCGTTGGTCGAAATTCGACTTCGAATAACAAATTTTAATATCCTGTTCATAAGAACGCCATCTTAATTTCTTAAGACCAATTACTTTGTTTCCAAACTTTTTAGTGATCCATCTGTGATCTTTTATCGTTATCATCAATATATTTGTTTGTGTCAAATGCATGGTAGTGTGGGTAATGTTTTATTTATTGATTTAATATACGTTATAAGCATTATTATTGAAAAATATTAGCGTTCTGCACTTCTCCTATACATAAACTATAAGTGTGCTAAATAACATACTCCTCCGTCAGCGCAATTTTCGTAAAAAGGGATCCAAAGTTTTTGATTCAGGTATTATTATAAAGATTCTCTAGACGCAAATAATTTCTCGGTCTAAACTCGGAGACAGGAGACTATCGAACCGACTTGATTCTATTTCTTATCTGTAATTTTGTCCAACATAATATTTTGTAAGCCTTGAGTTGCATATACGTCATATTGATTTTCTTTTACTTTTCACAATATAGGTAGCTACAAATGTATATAACTTTTTGTTACTAATAAAATACTCGTAGTTTTAAATTGTCGTTTTGTTACTTAGTTATTTATTTGTATGGTTCTGGTTTTCGAAGTGAAAACTTCTTCAGCAGCGTTACGTACTTTTTTTGGAATGGGTAAAAACTTCTAAACTCGCGTCAGGACACGTGACCTGAAATTTCGTAATACGGCCCTGGGCACTTGCTCGAATAAGACGGCGCAGGGCGCTTGCGCGAATGTTCGTGTTGTCATGTTTGTGTACGATAGCGCAATAAATGAATAATGTATTTTGCCACAAAAATGATAGAACTTTCATACTTTCTACTATCTACTTTTATCATATGATAATTAAAGCAATTCGTGCTAATAAATATCAAAAATGCATAACGTTAATATTGCACAATGTAGTAGAATATGTTGGAAAGCTTAAATAATTTTGTAACAACTTCAACACGCATATTCCGCAAATAAATATATTTTCTTTTTTCAAGATTTCTCTTCTGCCGGCACTCCCGGAGTGCGACCCGTCGTTTTTTTTGTAAGTACTTCATTGTCACAGGAATAATATAAAACAAATTCATAGAACTGGCAACACCGGTGAACAAAATTTTAATTAAATAAAATCACAGAACCATGTCCGTTGATAACGCGAAAATTCGTCTATTTCTGTCGACTGTCTTGAAAGGTAAGCCGTTTCAACTGGATGCCTTTGAAGATCCAGAAGGGTTTCATTATGTTTCATTAACGTACTTTGACCATGAGCCAATAATCCATAAGATAAGGGACGGGATTCCGGCAGTCCTTTAATATTCTTGATTGGTTACTTGCGGTTAAGAATAGGGTTGCCATTATGTAGGTTGGAATTCGAATAGGCAGGTATATTTAATACTGACATTATTTTTAATTCAGAATTCTTTTCATTTTATATTACAAAATTATAACAAAATTAGCCAAATCGGCACAGCCGTTTCTGAGTTTTGGCGAGACTAACGAATATCAATTATTTTTTACATACATATTTAAAGATTTTACTACATACGTGTTTTAAATACCAAAAGTATAAAATTTTACTAAAATAAATATAATTGTTTATAAATAATATTATGTAAAGTGGGTAGGTATTGAAATTAGAAGCCAAAAATAACAAAAACAAAATTAACGTAACTTTTTCGTAGTAAAGGCAGTGAAGAGTAGTAAAACTAGCTGCTCGCAGACACCTAAAACAATAAATGTGCGTTGCCAGTCTAAAGCAGGGATTTTGTTTAAGTTTTCTGCTCACAATAACACGACAGTGGCGAGCACTAACGCTATTGTGACTTTCCGGGATAATAATTGTAAGACTCTATCGCTTTAAGAAACTGACTACCAAGACTGGCAAAAGTAATTATCCGTCAACTATTCAATCAAAATTAGCTTATCCATTTTCTGAAATAAAAACATACAGTCAATTGTGAATACTTCTTTTAAGGAAATTAATTGAAACTACATTTCTTAACCCAAAATTTTCCCAAAATCTTTCCCCAAATATTGTGAGATATTATACAATATCCTAAAATGATGTAAAGTACTAACGAAGTCCTCAAGATCCATAATATTCATATAATGTGTAGTAGCGGAAACTATGTTAAGGCTGCTAGCTTGTATATGCCTCGCGCGACCCCGCCTATCACTGGTGCGTTCAACTTTTGTAATAACAGAATTCTTCATGTCCATAAATTATGAGGGGAGGATAGTTTACAGGGAAAATTTTTCCCCATAAATCTAATTTATGTCACGGCGTCCGTCCAATATCATTTGAGCAATAATTATTTCAAAACTTTTCGTGAATTAATGTTGCGGATAATATAAGATAGTCCGTGTTAATAAAGCGGTGAGTGATGTTCGCGAAACATCAAAATAGGGTTTTTTCAAAAGTTTTTTTTAAATTTACGAATCGAAATTACGAATACGATGTACGCAATTTTATTTTTTACCTTTAACGGGTTTTTGGAAGAAATTTCTTTTACTAGAGAAGACTTATATTTATAAGACGATGTGTGTATGTAAAAAATAGGCCTTTGTACTTTAGTTTCGAACACCTTATTGGTCAAGACAGCGTAGTCACCTAATTCCACCGACCCGTCGCGTAGTTCGGGTTCGATTCCAGAGGGAGACAGGCGGGTGATGAACATTTAGATGTCTGCATTTCCGGGTTGAGGTGCTTCTTTTTTTATTATGGTATCCGTTTATGTATCTCTATGTTAGATTCAATTTGTATAGCTTGTCCAGGAATATTTATTTATTAAGTGTTATTTACATCTAAATTCGCTTTTGTAGTCTAGAATTCTAATGTTGTCATTGATCTCGGTTTGGTGCCGGGTCAGGAATTTAACATACTTTTTTAAATTTTCTAATAAAAATAAAGTTTTAACAGTTAGCGATAGGTTTACACCTATCACAACGTAGAACAAAGTACTTTGCCTAATCGTAGGTGTTCTGGTTGTACCAGTGTCTACCTTTTCAGAAAAACAAATGCGATGTTACTTTACATTTAAGCTTATTCTATATATTTTACATTTTTATTGCCAACGTTCTATTTTCATCTCATTGTTGTATTCTTTTCACAAGCAAAAAAAGTTTTCAAAAGCTAGTTTCTTGATTTCAGAAGCAATTTGTTTTTCTTACAATAAACCCATGTGCTTGTTTCTACAAAAAGGCAACGAAAATAAGTCTAATCTAAAGCGACAGATTTAGAAGGGACAGCTAAGTGGCAATTAGTGGCCAGTCTAGATTATCAATTAAGTTTGTTAAGAATATGAGACAAGTAAAATGGGTCGACTAATAGGCGTTAATAACTGTGTGGAGACGGATTTAGACTGTCCACTTCGGGGAATTTATTACAATAATTTATAAGAACAAAGGAGTATTGTAGTGCTATTTAAATTATGCGCTATTCGTCAAGCTTCGGAAATCCGAATGTATATAAAGATATCAATATAGAGTTGTTGTTACATAATTAATCATTTCGCTTAAATTAAGATTAGGTCAGCCAATTTAAAAATAAAAGTGTAAAGTGTAAAAAGAGTAAAAAGTGTATAGCCGAAGCTCATAATTTAAATAGTAGTACTATACTCAGTTAATAATAGGTTTCTTTTGTTATAGGTAACGAATAAGAGACGGCTCCTCTGATGACAACTTTGCTTAAGACTGTAAATAGATGTTTCTGGTGTGTTGCTGACTTATGTTTGGAATTATAGCGTGTGCAAATCTACCGATCCCACTTCACTTAGCATAGAACATGATAATATTTTTTTTAATTTGAAAAAAATTGGAATAGAAAATAATTCGGCAGGATTGCAACCCGTATCTATCTTTAAATTATTAAACAGTTTCCTTTAAAAATAGTAAAAATTCGTCTTAAGAACAGGAGAAAGTGCTTGAATTAAAATATCTTTTTGGATAGATTAATATGAAGGGTTGCAGCTATTCTCATGGTAAGATTCATCACTTCATAGTACATAACAAAGTAACTAACAAGCTGTGGCTGGTCCACATGGCTAGCACATATTAAGGTAAGATGTAAATCTTTAAAACTATCCAACGAAATCTGATGCGTTTTTTTAACAAACAAAATTGTCTTTACGTCCATATCCCGACGAGGTAGGCAGAGGTACAACCAGAGCACCCACGACCAGCCGAAGACACTAAGTCCCACATTATGATAGGTGGCAAGCCTATCGCCAACCGGGCACATATGCAATTCCGAGCAACTTTTTTTATTAGAAAATTGGAAAAACCCAATATTATTTTTGTTGCCCGACCCGGGATTCGAACCCGGGACCTCAGGCAGTCAAGTCCAACAACTGAACCGCTAGACCACAGTTTTTTTTAATAAATAGAGTGACTTCCTCTTGTAGTTTCACATGTACAATAACGTAGAAGTTTGTCCACCCGTGCGAAGCAGGAACGATCTTCTAGTACATATTGTTATAGCTGTGAATCTCTGTCTGTTACGTTTTCACGGATAAACCGGTGGACTGATTTTGATGAAATTTGATAAGCGTACAGTAAAAGCCCGGAGTTCAAGTAAGTTATATTTTTAATAAATGAGCCCCTAAAGGACTATATTGGGAGATGAATGTTGGTATGAAAATCTTTTCTACTAAGACGTAGTAGAAATTTAAAGGAATAATTGTCTAAGTTTAATTTAGCTTTGTCTATTATATATGTCATATATTAATATGTTACTCGGTACATCAGAAGTATCTAGACGCTTCGTTGATTAACGTTAGAATATCAGATGTTGAATAATACCAGCACCTGCATATTGCTTGCTTGATGAACGTCTTAGTTTTGTTAGATTAATATGGCCTGGCCTGGGGCGCTTCTGCCCGTTCCTTGACCGATTTATGTAATACTAGCTGTTTGCTCGCGACTTCGTCAGCTTAGATTTTTTGACAAACTACCATCCATCCAACTCTACCATCAGACTAGGTGTTAGAGTTTCGCAGCGACTGGCTCGGATTGGTGTCACCGCCTTACCTATTCCTGCCGCC
>NJDC01008568.1:61552-72635 GCA_002245475.1 Calephelis virginiensis
AAAAGGGTTATTGAAAAGACTTGCAGCTACCCTAATGGTAAGATCCACTGCTCTCATATGCTCGCATGTTTAATGAGGTCACACCGAAACGCTATCAGGGGTCAGTTCTTGCCCTCGTCAGTTCTGGGCAGTTTGAAAAATGTAAACAGCAATATTTTTAAACGGTGGAGTCATCTCTGTTTTTTTTTTTATATTAAACAGTTTATTTACGTAAGAAATTCACACCAAAGGGTGGCAATGGTGCGGCGTCATCGTAGGGCTTAGAGCAAAAGTAAGTTTACCGGCTACCTCATCCTCCGACCCGGAAACGAAGCGGCAGGATTAAGTAGCGCGGTGCTACCAATCCGGGCGAGTCGATGCGAAACTCTGCCATCTAGATTTATTTTAACTAGTGGTCGCCCATTGGTCGAATACCAAAAAACATAATAAATTTTAATATATTTTTGATAAGAACGCCGTCTTTATTTGTTAAGAGCAACTACTTTGTTTCCAAACTTTATGAATATAGTTTGTGCGCCATCTGTGATCTTTTATATTTATCATCAATATTATATATTTTGTTTGTGTGTGTGTGTCAAATGCAGAGTAGTATGTGTAATCTTTTATTTATTGATTTGATGCACTGCGTAAGCATTAATATTAAAAAAAATATTAGCATTCTGCACTTCTCCTACACATAAACTATAAGTGTGCTAAATTTCATACTCCTCCGTCCTCGCAATTTTTGTAAAAAGGGGTCCAAAGTTTTTGCTTCACGTATTAATATTATGATAAAATTTTGTCAAATATGACATTTCCCTAGCAGTGAATTGTTTGAAGTATCTTCTAATTCATTTCTCGAAAAAATTAAGATGTACAATAGGATTTAGGGTCAGCTAGTCGTGTGCCCACCCACGCTTAGCTGAAGACCTGAAATCCTATAATGTGGCAGTTGGAAAGTTTATCGTCAACCAAACATGCAACATGCATTTCTATTAGTTTCCCGATCCGGAGATTGAAGTAGGAACCTCATATACAGGCCCTACACCGTACCGCATGGACGGTATTTTAAATTAGCTGATGTATTATACCGAAAACCACACAAGCGTTAGTTGACAGTAATTTAAAATTTGTTTCCTTTTTTATTTATATTTTCTTAGTATTAGTGTCTGTCTACAGTGTTTTGAAATTTAAAGGAATAATTGTCTAAGCTTAATATAGCTTTGTCTATTATATATGTCATATATTAATATGTTACTCGGTATATCATACATCAGAAGTATCTAGACGCTTCGTTGATTAACGTTAGAATATCAGCTGTTGAATAATACCAGCACCTGCATATTGCTTGCTTGATGGACAACTTAGTTTTGTTAGATTAATATAGCCTGGCCTGGGGCGCTTCTACCCGTTCCTTGACCGATTTACGTAATACTAGCTGTTTAGTTTAGTTTAGATTTTTTGACAAAATACCATTGATCCAACTCTACCATCAGACTAGGTGGTAGAGTTTCACCGCCTTAGCTATTCCTGCCGCCATAACGTCACGACGTGTTCCGATTCGGAGGGTAAGGTAGCCGGTAAACTTACTTTTGCTCGAGGTTTAACATCCCGGCCTCTGGTTGGCAACGCACCATTACCACCTTTGGTGTCACTAGGCGGCGAGAATTTCTTACCATCAGGAAATCCGTCTGCTTGGTTGCCTTCCAATGTCATAAAAAAATCCTCTATTACAGTTCCTTGGAGGTTAATTTTTAAGAAAAATTCCTATGTTTGGACTCGAATCTTTAGCTATATGCGTATCGAATTGTATCAAAATCAGTTTAACAGTTTAGGCGTAAAAGAGTAACAGATAGACTTTCGCAATAATAATATTAAAGTAAAAAATGTAATATATAATAATACGTAGTAATATCGTATATAGTATATAGTACGGATTGCACCTGCACTAATAAGTAGTAACTCATAGATTTATCAAGTTTAACCTTAATATAACGATCCTCAATATCTGTCCACCACAAAATACGTGTCTGAATTTTCATTCAGTGTTTAGGACATCTAAAAAATTATTCCTAAAAAAGCCGTGACTCAAACGGCTTTGAGCTTTTTTTTACTATATTGTTTTTTTACATGTTTTCCACATGGAATAAACTCTTTAATTAAAAACAAATCGCCTCGTTGGTTTAGTGGCTAGCGTACACGCATAACTACACCATTCCCGACGGGGGGCAGGCATTTGTGTGATGAATACTTAAATTTCTGCATTTTCCGGGTCTGGGTGTATATTTAATATCTATTTATGTATTTCTATGTATTAATATCGTTGTATTTATTTATTTTTAAACACCTGATCCGCAAATGACGTAACTATCTACTTATCTGCGCATTCACTGAGTTTAAATGGATAAAATATTCCACATTACACATTAGTTCAAATGAGAAAACGTAAGGTTCGTATTGAATATTGAAAATCAAAAGTCACTACGGCCACGATTTTTTTCTGCGCAAATCTTTTCATAGATGCACACAAAAAAGTTCTTCCAAAATATGTGTTCAAACTTTCAGACAGTGCTCAGTATCAATTCTAATATTTATTTTGGAAGGACTCGATATACCTTTTAATATGTACTTATAAAATATATGAATCACCGAAATCTATGTAGATAGGCCCATAACTTTTGAACGATTGTGCAAAACTGGATGAGTCTTTTTTATGTATTCATACAATGTTACAACAATGTTTGTAAATAAGAAAAAAAAAAATTGATCATAAATGACTTTTACAATCTAATACAAAAAGTGACTGACGGTATGCGACAGAAGACTGTCGGAACACAGTTAAATGATTGATAATTTAGCTAACTGATTTAATTCAATCAGAAGGGTTATATTTTCTCAGTCGCGCCTGGAGAAAAAATAGTTTTTTATATGTATAAAGGTGTATTTCGTATTATATCAAGAAATACATACATTTATTTGCCTAGTATAATATTTTGAAAAGGCAAAGAAATCCAGACGACATAATATCTAAAAATAGGTACTACCATGAAACAAAAATGCCAACATGTATTGTGCGATTTATTTGCACTAGATAACACGTAATATAAAAGTATTAAAACGTTCAAGTGTTATTAAAACAATAAAGAAATGCACAGAAAATAGACAGCTGCAGAACCCGTTCTAACATCATGTCCGAGTAGTTATCTTTAAGTGTACGGCTACAATTTCCAGTCTTTTTCATAGATCAACAGGCGCGTCGTCAGATTAAGAAAGAGCTCTCAAAAACGGACCAAAACTACCTTGTGTCTCTACTTTTTACATTTATAACTTTTCTAATAATATTCAAGTCAAAAGTTAAAGAATAAAGAAATAAATGTTAAGAAAGTAGACAGCTGCAGAACTCGTTCTACCATCAAGAACGTGCCTTTAAATATACATCTCCAATTACCAGTCTTATTCATAGAACAAACGATCATAAGATTAATTAGGAGCTTCTAAATACCCAAAACAAAAACTGATTGTTGATAGTGGCGGGTGTTATGGTAACAATGTGAATTTAAAAACTACTGGCACTGTCAATATGAGAGCGATAAAGGAGAAGAACTTTTTTAGATATTTTAAAATTAACCGCCTTACTGATAAAACTTATGCGCCTGTTGATCTCGTATGTAACTTCACTTTTGCTAACAAAAAATGCCAGATTTGCCAGATCAACGGGCGCGTTAGTTATATTAGTAAGGGAGAAAATCTAAAGAGATTAACTTGAACAAAAAGCTTTTCGAATATAATATGATTAATTATAAACAAGTATAAGGGTAGTGACAAATTGATTATTTACTAATGAATATTATTATAAATATGGTACTCATAGGTATTTTAAAAAAAAAAATCCATAAAAAGAATATAAAAAAAGATTACGTGTTGCTTATAATTGTAAACATTGACTACAATAATATTTGTTTTATCGAAATATTAAGTTAAGAGTATAATCTCATGGTTAATCTGGTATAACTGTTGATCGATGGTTTTAAACATTGAGTTAATTAAAGAGACACTCTTCGTTTTTGTAATACGAAGCCACATCGCGACATTCACAATTTGCCGTAGTCTATTATATTGGAATGAAGTACCGGTTGAAATTGCTTGTGTTTGAATAAAATTCCTTTTAACCAACTACAATAGTAGGAGGTTTGTAATAAGAAAAGAAAAAACTGACTAAGAATGGATTTTGATTATTTTTTTCTCGCAATGTAGATCATGATCTTGGAGTTTTGGCGCCATCGAAAGAAAGATGGTTGAAGTTTTTTCATAATTATTGAATTTCGTGTTAATATTGAGTGAAATTAGTCAATTTTGGTGGTATTTTGTACAATTTTGTTCAGTGAAAGTGCACAAATGAAATAATCATGAAGAAATTAGCGTATCGTATATTTCCTCGTTGCCGCCAAATCTCATTACATGAGCTTGTGTAAAAAGGCCACCGCTTTACCCAAGAGCCTGACATGACTTTCTAATGACTTATCTAATACTATACTATACTATCTAATACTAATTATAATTGATATAAAATTTGATGCAAATTTCTACTTGACTAATGGCAAAATACTAACGAGATTGCCAAAACCTAAAGAAAGAAAGAAGATCATGATCTGGATTTAAATGGTCCCACATAAGATCCGACTATTGGTTTTACTTAAATGACTTAGGCATTAATATAGAGGAGACGGTTTTTTACAAGTTTATTTCTTTTAAGTAATTGCACGCGTCGACGGTAAAGAAAGGAATTAAAAATTTCGCCACAGGACTAGAATTCTCAGTACCTAGCTCAAATGGTCAGAGCATTCGTCGGCTTGAGACGAAAGGAAAAAAAGAAAAAAATATATCATAGAAATTCTAATGTAATTTAGCATCTATCTAAATTACATTAGAATATAATAAGTGATTTTTTTTACATAATAAATGTGTCTATTTCTTATTTATTTATCAGTTGCCTATGATTTTGTTGTTGAATTGTAAAAACGTTTAGGAAATGTTTTATATATCTTTTTGTTAAGCTTTTGAAATTATAATTAGTTTGTTTCTCCACTATCAAATAAAATAAAAGCTAAGGCCTAATATGGAAAAGCATGGACAAGAGTAACTTAAGCTACTTTTCTTTACAATTGATCATGTAATGTATCTTCACGCCCATATCCCCAAGAGGTAGGCAGAGGCACAACCAGGGCACCCACGACTATCCGAAGATACTAAGTCCCACAATGCGATAGGTGGCAAGGCTATCGCCAACCAGGCACATATCCTATCCTGAGCAAATTTTTTTATTACAAAATTGGAAAAACCCAATTTTCGTTGTGTTACCCGACCCGGGATTTGAACCCGGGACCTCGTACATTCAAATCCAACAGCTGAACCGCTAGACCACAGAGGCGAGAATTTTTGCTCATGTATTTCACAAAAAATACCTTAAAACAAGAAGCTTCTGGCAACAGTATTGATGATAATAAGAGTGTTGCGTGATAATGCGTTGCCAATATCAGCGTGTAACATTAAAGCTCCAGGCATTAATATTTAACTACTTTTTTCTCACCATCCCAAACACGAAAATGGCAGATACGATAGCATATTTTTTATGTAAGAGGTCAGCGAATAAGCAAACGCGTCTCCTGATGGTGAGAAGAAACCGTAACCTATAGATACCAAAGATGTTACAGATGTGTCGCTGTCCTGTAACCGGGATGTTAAGCCTATTGTGCAAGTATAGCGGCTACCCTAATCTCTAGACTAGAACAGGACAGTCATTATGGCGATAGGAATAGGAAGGTGGATCTCTACCCGGGAAAGTTGCTGCACACACTACCTCAGTGGTCTTGTTGGCGTAATTTTGAACTATCAAGATACCTATCTAAAAATTCAATAAAATTGCAAGATTGAAACTTTAATTTCATTTCTTCCAATAAAAAGTTCTCGGAGTGGAATTCATTCGTGAAATGTTCAATAAAAATCGTGTGACATCTGCAGCAGTAATCTTTAGTTCTGCGAAGTGTAGTTCAAATTAGTGGCGAAGCATCTGTCGCTAGATCAATACTCAGTGAGTTAGGATTGTTGGAAACTTGGATCACTTTTTGGTTTTCAATTAAAAACTTCGATAAGCTTAAAAGACACCTTCCGTAATTCAACTTCAATTACTGCTTAGGCATCTTTTTTATGATATTGGAAAGCAAACAAGCAAACGGGTTTCTTGATGGAAAGAAATTCACGCTGCCTAGAGACACCAAAGGTGGTAATGGCGTGTTGTCAACTTGAGGTCGGGATGTTAGACCTCCGAACCGGAACACGTCAACGGCAAGCATTGGACGTTGTAGCGGCAGGAATAGGTAAGGCGGTGGTATCAATCCGGGCGAGTCGCTGCTAAACTCTACCACCTAGTCAGAAATCACGGTGTTAGTGACGGTAAGCCTATGATCGCCTTTTACGAGCTGCCTGGCACAGGAAGGCAGATGGTCTATTCTGCAAAGAAGCCCGTACCAACACGGGGAAAAATCTACTATAATCTTTCCTAAGTTTATATTTAGCAGGGGTCACACCGTGGTTAAGTATATTTAGTCGGTGGTACTTTCAAACGGGGTACGCATTGCAGATTGTCATTTACTGTTGACCGGCATGTTAGTCGTTGTCATTCGTATTATCGTGTTTTTCTTAATGTTAAAAAAAAATGTTGGTCGGGATTGGAAATGTGCTCGGTTGGCGATAGGCTTGCCACCTATCACATTGTGGGACTTAGTGTCTTCGGCTAGTCGTGGGTGCCTTGGTTGTACCTCTGCCTACCTCTTCGGGGATATGGGCGTGAAGATACTTTTTTCTTAATGTTAAGAATTTGTCTCCTGTACATTAAAATAAAGATTCATCAGAAACAATAATTTTGCTATTTTTGTCTTTTTATTATAACCGGACGGTATCCATTACTGTAACGTTTTTTTTTGTTTAAGCGCTTTAAAAATAGGTATGGGCCTTTTAAATTTAATTTTAACTATATCAATAACAGTACTGTCCTAAATTTTATGATTTGAGGATAAATGTATTTGGATTAGTATTCTTTTAAGTTATAACTTCAAACATTTAAGCATTGCATTATTGAAATACGTCTCAGATTTCGACAGGTATTTATATAATCTTAATGGGCAAAATATCATGAATATTAAAATCTCGCCTCGTTAAAGTCTAATGACAATATTTAATAGCCTTCATTTTGTGAGAATCATGATCGTGAATGAAACGATGAAGGGAGTGATAATTGCATACACAAAAAGTTTTAAGCGCGTCTTCTAAAAATGCTGCTTTTTTAAAAAAAAGATTAGTAGATAGCTGCTTGGAAAAAAAGTTTTTTTGGCTTGTATTTTTCTACTCCGGAACTCACACTTGTCACAGTTTTTTTATGATTTGTTTATTGTTTATTTATTTGCCTTCAGTAGTGTACATATAAGGTCTTACATTCTATACATAGTGCTTACTACTATACCAATTATTGGCATGCAAATATAATGATTTTGGAAGGCAAACCGGCAGACGGATTCCTGATGGTAAGAAATTCACGTCGCCTAGAGACACCAAAGGTGGTAATGGTGCGTTGCCAACCTGGGGCCGGGATGTTAGGCCTCGAGCAAAAGTAAGTTTACCGGCTACCTTACCCTCCGAACCGGAACACGTCATGACGTTATGGCGGCAGAAATAGGTAAGGCGGTGGTACCAATCCGGGTGAGTCGCTGCGAAACTCTACCACCTAGTCAGATGTCACGGTGTTAGTGACGGTGAGCCTATGCTCGCCTTTACGAGCTGCCTGGCAGGAAAGCAGATGGTCTATTCTGCAAAGGAGCCCGGACCAACACGGGGAACAGTTGCTAGTGGTGTAATTAATTATGACCTCTAGAAGAAGATTATTAGAAGCTAAGGGTGGATAACTGTTTAAGTTAACGTAAGATAAGGTAGACAAAACTTAATGTCACACGTTTTCTCATTTTCCTTTTTATACATAATATATAGAGAAGGCTTTGTAATATTCCAATACAAGTAGGAATGATGGCTACTAGAAAGTTATTATTTCTGTTCCAACAGCATAAAAATAAAATACCAATTAATTTTTGTGACATCACAAAACTTAATTATTAGACTGAATTAATATAACATACATCTTCGTAAAATATAAAATATAATAAAATATAAATATAAAAATAATTAAAATATAAATTATTTAAAATATAATATATAAATGTAAAATATAAAATATGAATTTAAAATATAAAATATAAACCGGTAAACTTACTTTTGCTCGAGGCCTAACATCCCGGCCTCAGGTTGGCAACGCACACACACCTTTGGTGTCTCCAGGCGACGTGAATTTCTTACCATCAGGAATCCGTCTGCTTGTTTGTCTTCCAAAATCATAAAAAAAACTGTGACAAGTGTGAGTTCCGGAGTAGAAAAATACAAGCCAAAAAAAACCTTTTTTTCCAAGCAGCTATCTACAAATCTTTTTATGAAAAAGCAGCATTTTTAGACGACGCGGTTAAAACTTTTTGTGTATGCAATTATCACTCCCTTCATCGTAAAGTAGATTATAAGGCTAAAGTTGAAGGTGAGTTTCGTTATTAATTAATACCGCCACCGTGACTAAGAGTAGAATTTCGCAGTGATTCGCCCCGAATGCAGACAGTTCCTGGACCGGAGACGTAGCTTTCGTAGCTAATCGATTGCTTTTTATGCGATTGAAGTTTGAACAAATTGCAATTACATTGAAACTTGAAAGCGGCCTGAGGTTAGGATTTGGCCTCTTGCATTTTATCATCAGAAAAATCGGTCTGCCTGTTTGCCTTTTTATTTCTTTAAACTTTATTTTACACAAATCGCCTCTGTGGTCTAGCGGTTCAGGTATTGGACTTGACTGCATGAGGTACCGGGTTCGAATTCCGGGTCGGGCAACAAAAAGAAAATGTGGTTTTTCCAATTTTCTAATAAAAAACAATGTTGCTCGGGATTCGATATGTGCCCGCTTCACGATAGGCTAGTCACATATCACATTTTTACATTTTAGGACTTAGTGTCTTCGGCTAGTCGTGGGTGCCCTGGTTGTGCCTCTGCCTACCTCTTCCGGGATATCGGCATGATGATACTTTTCGTTACTTTTATTTACAAAAAAGTATAGTATTATCTTCCGGTATGCCTTTAACCTAGCAGATAGGCTTTACTACCTATGTATGTGCATCTATTAATAACTTGAGCCACTTAATTAACATTAAAATACTTTCAGTGTTACCAGTACATTTAACTTAAAACGTAATAATAATATCATTAAATTAAAATTGAAAGATGTCCAGCCAGCCAGTATTGGCAGACAGCCAGCCAGCCCGTCTCTAATGATACGAACACCAGTTATGACAGTTCATTTACACCGGTACTGTCTCTACAATGCTGATCAACTTGAGATATATCTTTGTCCAATTAAACTAGAACAGTTATACCGTATTCATTACGGTAATATTCGTTACATTGCCGCGGTAGTGATTATCTTTGTGGCAATTATTCAGGGTTGCCAGTATGTCCACATATTTTATGCTTTATTATTATAAATATGTAATGTGAATAAGTTGTTTTGGATATTTCTAAATGAAGTGAAATAAAGAAATACGAATTCGAAAGAAAAATATAATGAAAATTACTGGCGAAATTTACGTGTTTAGTTTTTTACGAATTAATTAATCTTACCTAAACATTGGACCACATTATGGTGTGCAAATATTTGTTAAACATCCAAAACACAAACCTGCACCTGCACCTGGTGTTTTTATTTATTTCTGCGTTTTGAATATATTTTTGTCACTATAAACAACTGTGACGAAATTCGTGAATTTTACTTTTGGCTTATTTGGAAAAAAAGTTGAACTCATTATTTTACACTCTGGCAAAGTTGTTAGCAACACCTAGTTGAGTAATTTGTATACATTTATTACTTGTATGGTCAACATGAATAAAGTATTATGAGTCTGAATCTTTTTTGTTTTTTTTTTCATGTATGTATATAAAAGTAGGTATATGTGTATATAAACGTAGGTATTCAATATTTCTTAAATTTTCGTCATAGCAATAGTATCAAAATCGGCAAAGTAAAAGTAAAATAGGTACCTATTGCATTTTTCGGCCTAACAAAAATATTAGACAAAATTTGATTTTGTGAAATGAGGGTTAAATATTCTAACCTGCTAATACAATACATGCGAAAGTTGAAAAACGACTGAACAGATTTAGATAACTTCACTGTAATATAGTTTCTATATCCGAATAACACACATACACTTAAGAAAGCCGCATACGAAAGCTAGTTTTAATTATACCGATTAATATTACCGATTCAATGAGTAACCCTAAAATTACAATAATTTAAATTTCATAACAAAGGTAACGTTGCCAGGATTGGATATGCGCTATGTTGGCTATAGGCCTATTACCTGTTTTTATGGGACGTAGTATCTTTGACTAGTCGTGGGTGCCTTGGTTATGCCTCTGTCTACCCTTCGGCGATATGGGTGTGATGATATTTTTATGTAATCCCCTCTTTTTCCGTCGGTGCAATAACAAACACGCTGACTCAGACCAACAAAAAAGTAGTCAGTGTCAGTAGTCAGTAGTAGAGATATCTACTATAGTCTATCCAATATATGGTCTGAGCAAGCAGACAGAAATTAAAAAAGGAGCTTTTATGTAACCTATCCCAATTATTTTCTTGAATACTTTCAATTTACATCTACTTTTAATTTAATAATAATTAATAACTTGCATGGATACCACGTCGAAGGTTAAGCTCACCTTGCCACATGTCTGAATAATTGATCCAAATTGAAATAAATTATTGCTTAGTAATTTCCAAAAAGGTCACATATTTTAGGTCTGCAAATGCGGATCAATATTTGTTCATATCTGGATGGCTATAAATAATACTTTTAGGATGTCGATATTATATTAAGTGTGTATTTGGGAGTGATAAATTATATAAAATTAACCATGAAGTTAATTTAAAACTATCATAATGACGAGGCACAGTCTGAGATAAGTTTTT
>NJDC01008568.1:74536-87064 GCA_002245475.1 Calephelis virginiensis
AAAGAAGTAGAAATAGATTAGGAATAGGAAAATGGGTGCTCCCCCCATTAAAAGAATAAAAGAGAAGAATGAAAGAAAGACCAAGTATGCAGAATGTCAGTGCGAGCAGAATAAAAGCGAGAACTGGTTTGAAAGGAAAGTAGAATAGACTACTGACTTTGTTAGAGGAACAGAAAACAAAAAAAAACAAAATAACTCATGCTACACTTAAGAAAGCCGCATACGAAAGCTAGTTTTAATTATACCGATTAATATTACCGATTCAATGAGTAACCTTAAAATTACAATCATTTAAATTTCATAACAAAGGTAACGTTGCCAGGATTGGATATGCGCTCTATTGGCTATAGGCCTATTACCTGTTTTTATGGGACGTAGTATCTTTGACTAGTCGTCGGTGCCTTGGTTATGCCTCTGTCTACCCTTCGGCGATATGGGCGTGATGATACTTTTTTTTATGTAATCCCCTCTTTTTCCGTCGGGTGCAATAACAAACACGCTGACTCAGACCAACAAAAAAGTAGTCAGTGTCAGTAGTCAGTAGTAGAGATATCTACTATAGACTATTCTATATATGGTCTGAGCAAGCAGACAGAAAATAAAAAAGGAGCTTTTATGTAACCTATCCCAATTATTTTCTTGAATACTTTCAACTTACATCTACTTTTAATTTTATAACTTGCATGGATACCACGTCGAAGGTTAAGCTCACCTTGCCACATGTCTGAATAATTGATCCAAATTGAAATCAATTATTGCTTAGTAATTTCCAAAAAGGTCACATATTTTAGGTCTAAGCAAATGCGGATCAATATTTGTTCATATCTGGATGGCTATAGATAATACATTTTAGGATGTCGATATTGTATTAAGTGTGTATTTGGGAGTGATAAATTATATAAAATTTACCATGAAGTTAGTTTTACAACTATCATAATGACGAGGCACATTCTGAGATAAGTTTTTCGAAACATCTGTCTTAAATCGCCTCTGTGGTCTAGCAGTCCGGCGTCGGACTGGACTTCTTGAGGTCCCGGTTTCGATCCCCGGGTCGGGCAACTAAAAAAAAATTGAAAATTTGAACTTTCAATTTTAAAAAAGACAACGTTGCCCAGTATTAGATGTGTGTCCGGTTGACGAAGTTTTGCCACTTATCACATTGTTGGATTTAGTGTCTTCGAATAGTCGTGGGTGCCCTGGTTGTACTTCTGCCTATGTCTTCTGGGATATGGGCGTGAAGATACTCTGTCTTAAAAGGGTAAAGTAGGAGCTATTTATGTGACAATCCAATTTTTTAAACACGCTTTTATTAAATTGTTGGGTATCTATGTGTCTGTGTTACGGAATCGCAGAACATAATTTTCACCTACTTTAAGTGGTCGGATTGAACTGAAACTCCACATACTTATCAAGAACCGAGGCCAACATAAAAATCTAGAAAAAGTTCATGATCAGATTCTTCAATATCTGGTGTCAAATCCTAAATATTCCTTTTTAGATCTTCCGCCGTATGCTTTGCGAAAATCGTTATAGTTCCACAAAATTCCAAGTTTTATGCAGTGTTGGTTCTGGTCCGCTGAGTAGAATAGATATCTGCTTCTCTGGCAGGCAGCTAGTTAAAATGTTGGTCAAAACAAACAAGACTGGTGGTAGAATGCTGAGCAGCCACTTGCCCGGGCAAAGATCCACTGGCTCACCGATTCCTGCGGCCATAATGACAGTGTCGTGTTCCGGTTGGGAGGGTAAGGTAGCTAATGCTGACAAACTTTTGTCTGTGACTCTCGTATGCATGCAACATGTGTTAGTCAATTTTGGAGTCGATTTGTCATTTCATGAAATTTCAGACACCAGTGACAGAGATTTTACGTCGAAAAAGTTTTACATTTATTAGTACAAAGGGAAATAATCTAATTAAACGTTATTTGAGAAACTTTATGCGCAAACGGGGCTCGAGCTCCAGGTTTGAATTTATTTAAATATTTACACGCTTCAGGAGTAAGATTTAAATTTAACCAACACTCGCCTTTGAAAGTCTAACCATCTCTACATAATATTATAAAATGTTGAAAGAGCTGTGTCTGACGTCTGCATATCAAGGGAGATATTTCAAGAAAGTATCTGGCTAGATTAAGGTATGTTTCTAAGTTTGATTTTTTTAAACATGTAATAGTCAATAACATTAAATCTATCATTACATTAATAACCTATCTACAGATAGAGGTAAGCTTACTAGAGTCTTGTTGCTAAGATATTTATGTTAATTATTGCAAATAACAGCGATTACCTGGCAGCTGATCTAAAATAGCACAATCTCTATCTGTAGATAAGTTAATGATTCTGGCTGTAAATGCAAGGATTGTGACATTTGGCATTTGGCAATCTCTTTTCTACTACCGCGGTGTACCTTCCATCCCTGCTAAAAACTGCGATACCTATACAATTTTATTTACCTTTTCCAGGTAGGTACCGTACTCATATTTATAATATGTACTACTTATAACATACGAGCGGAACGCCCCGGCTTCACATGGGTATAAAATATACATATAAACCTTCCTCTTTAAACACTTTATCTATTGAAAAAAAACCGCATCAAAATCCGTTGCGTAGTTTGAAATATTTAAGCATACAAAGGGACACAGGGACAGAGAATGCGACTTTGTTTTATAGTAGTGATATCGCCTCTGTGGTCTACTGGTGCCGTGTTGGCGTTGACTTTAAAAAGATTGGGTTTGATTTTCGTGAGGGTCAACATAAATTTGTTTTTTTAAATTTTGCAATAGAAACGACGTTGCCTGAGATCGAATTAGTGCCCGGAGTAACTGTCGCACTCAAAGGTATCAATTAACATTTTATCTAATACTAAGTCAAACTTTTGTATAGAAAATGTCGACATCATGTCTGATCAAAAAGTAACTGACGTTTTTCGGTGAGGCCGTAAGAAATAAAAGTAAACTAAGTATTTTCAAACCCATATCCCCTAAGCAGCAGGCAGAGGCACAACAAGGGCACCCACGACTAGCCAAAGACACTAAGTCCCACAATGTGATGGGTGGCTAGCCAATCGCCAACCAGGCACATATCCGATCTCGAGCAATGTTACTTTTATTAGAAAATTGAAAATATACATTTTTTAATTTTTTTGTTGCCCGAAACGGGGATCGAGCCCGGGACCTCAAGAAGTCAAGTCCGTAGTACGACGTAAATAATATCTTTGGCTAATCGTGGGCGAGAGAAACATACTCACTGACATAAAATTCTGGGAAAAGTAACCTTGTTTTGTTTAATGTCTGAATAAAAGGTATCCACTTACCACAATGAATAATCCAACAAAATTATTCACATCCGAAACAATTCAACTGAAACGGTTGTAGTCAAAATACGTCCAAATAGATTTATAGTCGTTCTCTTTCAATGTAATTGAATTAGAACAAGACAAATATAGTACAGTCAGCGAGGTCATCTAATGCTGTTTTTGTTTATAAAAATGTAAGGTCGTACCAGGAGTTTTGGCGCCATCAAGAGAAAAGATGGTCGAAGTTTTTTTCATAATTATTGAATTTCATGTTAATATTGAGTGAAATTAGTCAATTTTGGTGGAATTTTGTACAATTTTGTTCAGTGAAAGTGCACAAATGAAATAATCATGAAGAAATTAGTGTATCGTATATTTCCTCGTTGCCGCCAAAACTCGTTACATGAGCTTGTGTAAAAAGGCCACCGTTTTACCCAAGAGCCTGACATGACTTACTGACGACTTATGACTGATGACTAATTGAAATTGATATAAAATTTGATGCAAATTACTACTTGACTAATGGCTAAATACTAACGTGAAGGCCAAAACCTAAAGAAAGAAGAAGGTCGTTCCAAAATATTTTTATTGAGTAAAAGCCATAAGAGTTGGTTGGCTTCCAGATGGAAAGCAGTCACCGCAGTTCATAGACAAGATTCAGCTGCTAGTGCGATACTACGTTTTGTAATGCGTTATGTGTGTGTCAGATGAGATGCGTTATGTGTGTTTTGTAATGCGTTATGTGTGTGTCTGATGATAAGATATAGCCGTAGGTGTTACAAGTGCGTCGCTGTCCTGAGGCCAAGATGTAGGCCTGTCATGCAAGTTTCAGCTACCCTGCCCTCCAGAACAGAACATGTGTACACTCTACGGTTTAAGTTTTTAAGTACCTAGTACGTACACTTGGTGGAAAAATCGTATAAGGCTGTTCAAAGTTCAAATATTGAAAAGCTAACAATTGGGAATTTCCAAACATCAAGGTGATGTTGTAGTATTGACGCTGATGAACTTCACTTACACACACCTTTTCCATAATTTTATTATTTACTATGCAAGCGGTGGTAGAGTCCTATAGCGAGTCTAAAATGTCGGTGTCATTGTCGTATCTGATCCTTCCAGCATAATGTCATTGCTAGCCATTGCAATATTCCTATTCGGAAGTTCAGGATGTGTACAGGATGAAATTGCAAAAATGTGACAAATGGAAGGTGGAGGTTCGATTGCATTATAATTTTCAGTTTTGAATTATAAACAACCGTGTGTTTTTATCTTGGGATGGTTGACAAGTAATTATTATCATGTTATTATACGGAAAGTTTTTGTTTTTATAATTGTGATTTTTAAATTATAAATTAATTGTAATTATTTCCACTGTTGGTGGAGTACTGTACAGCAACTTGATGGGTAGGGATCCGGCGACCGCCTTACCTACATCTGCCGTCATTATGACTCTGTCATGTTCCGGTCCGGAGGGTACAGGTCAAGGAAAACCTCAGTACAGTGTACACCTGTAACATCTATGGTGTCTATAAACCATGGCTGTCTCATACCAACAGGAGAGTCGTCTGCGTGTTCACTAACCTCCACATAAAATATTAAAACACAGAGTTTTCGTATTTACGTGATTATAATATCTACCAACCATCCGAAGAGAAAACAAACATTGACCCGAAAACGATCAAACTACGTGTACGAACCTCGCTTTTTCATTTGTCGTATTGAATTGTCAATTTAATTTGATATATTATGTGAACGAATGGACTGAAATCAAAACGGATTTTTCTATTTAAAAGCTGATGTGACCGAGGTGTTTTTTTAGCTACGGGTTATTGATTTTTTATGAGTTTATAGTTTGGTTGCTGTATTGTCTTTGATGACATTCGCAAACTTAAAAGGTCGATCTGGGTTTTGTTCCTATTATTAAATCAAAATATCATGTCAACTGTACAGACAATTTTGTGAGGGAACGGACGGACGGAGCGTTCCAATATGTTTTACCAGTAATGTATAATATGGCGCCAAATATCGCGTGACGTCCCAGTATTGAACCTTCAATCCCGACGCCATTACTACCTTATGTTTATTTATTTGAATCCTTCCATATTTTAGGGTTCCATAAAGGGCTGGTACGATTATAATTAAAAGAGGTATACAACGGTGAAACTTAATTGTTGACTACTAAGCTTCAAGCAACAGCAAATATAGAATAATATTTTTGATTGCTTAATTTTAAACTATTATTAAAATAGCAATGTTTCACAATTTTTAAAGACATAATCTCTTCTGGATTTAAACTTGCATCCTTTTGTATCTTTTCTATGTTTAAAAATTGTGAAAATTTATTCCAAGCACGGGACAAGTGCTAAAATTAAAACATCTTAGAGAATCGACAATTATAGCCCTTATAAAATGTAAATTTCATCCAATCAAAAACGTTAATGTAAAAAAGGAGAGCCAAGTTCAATACAAAATGTTCAAATGTTCGGCTGTGGGCTTGGCAAAATCCAAATATGTATTTATCGGAGCTAAATAACATTATAAACAAGTACGAAACTATATTTCTTTGCTTTATTGGATACCTATAACAATTGCTGTTACTTAAAAATTTGAGTTACTTAAGTAGACTAAATTTGAATTGGTCACTTTTCATCAGTAATTTTATAAAGTTATACAACATACGAATATTTTTTTTTCATTCTGATAAACCTCGCCAAGTGAAATCTAACCTACTTTATAAACTCACACTTTTTATTGTTTTTTACATTTAGATTTTGTCCTATGCTTACACAAAATTACCGAGCTGGATTCCAAATTCAATCCTTCTAGGTCATCTGGAAGTAGGTTAGGTTTAGCTTTCAGTCAGTCTGTGCCAACTTTCATATCTTTTTAACCATTTGAGATAGATCCATAAAATTTAGGCTCCTTGATGTCTTTATTGATATAATTAAACACGCGTAGTTTTAAATGTTTACGTTAAAAAGATTTTGAGTAATAGAAGGGTTAAAAGTGGCACCAAGTGGTTCGTGTAATAATACACTCAGCGCTGGCTAGCCAGTTCCCTTTCTTGAACTTGGCTTGAAACCCTGCCGCGTGTCTAGATCTGCAGTGATGAACCCATTTGATAGGACTAATTACCAAAGATTATTTCAATAGCAATTAAGATTCCGTGTAAAAGGTACTCTTTCGAATAGTGGGCCCTAGAAGCGGGATCGCCGCAGGACTCGGTAATCTCACCACTTTACACGAATAACGTACCCCCAATGCCGCACGTCCACGTAGCTCTTTTCTGTAGACGACACGTCACTATACGCATCCCATCGACAAATCAAACAAATAGTCAATTTCTTACAAAACGTGGTCACGCTTCTGGGCGATTGGTCCAGGAAGTGGCGTAAACTTGGACTAAAGTGCAGCTTTGCCCTTTAACCCTGCTATTAGGCCTTTTGGAAAAATGAAACCCGTTATAACCTGGGAACCATCAAAATTTTCGATAAAATAATCCTCTGGGAAAAAACAACAACAAAAGTAAGTTTACCGACTACCTTACCCTCCGAACTGGAACACGTCATGACGTTATGGCGGCAGGAATAGGTAAGGCGGTGGTACCAATCCGGGGAAGTCGCTGCGAAACTCTACCACCTAGTCAGATGTCATGGTGTTAGTGATGATAAGCCTATGCTCGCCTTTTACGAGCTGCCTGGGCAGAAAGGCAGATGGTCTATTCTGCAAAGGAGCCCGGACCAACACGGGGGAGTCACCACAGGAGTTGTATCCTTTGTTACTTAAATGGTTAGAGTATTCGAGATTGAAATCCTGTTTGAGGTAATTTTTCATTTCTGAAAACTATGAATAATCCTAAACAAATGCTAAAGTTAAAATATCTTAGGAATACTTCAAATACTAAAATATTGAGATATAGCCTGATCACTGTGGTTTTTCCCGTGATGCGGTAAGCAGACATATCGCCAAAATTGAAAAAAATGTGTCTTTCTTTTTATTTTTCCTGGTAAGGTTTTAATTATAGCAAATACTTCAATAGCTCAGATAATCAAAAATGCCATATTAGAAATAGGTATGACTATGGAAATAGAAAAATGTTAGGTAATGCTGCTGATTCTGCTTTTCACAAACTAAATTGTTTTAGATGCATGCTATCTTATTAAAATTAAATAAAAACGAAAGAGATGGAACATTTTAAAGATGTCACATTAGGCCGGACTTGTCAAATTGTGACGTTTATAATTAACGCTTTTCGAGTAATAGATTAAACATCTGTAGCAATGTCGTGTACAGGCAAATCTGATGCCAAAAGTGTTTTGTCTCTTTCTATCATTTTCCTTGAAACATGGTAACGATCAAAATTAGTTTAGTGAGTGCACAAAAGATTTAACCACCATTAATCGCCCTGTGTTCTTGAGGTTCTAGCGTCGGACTTGACTTTTTGAGGTCCCGTGTTCGATTCCCGGGCTAGGCAACAAAAAAAATTTGAAAATGTATATTTTTAATTTTCTAATAAAATGATGTTGCCCTGGATTGCATATGTGCCCGGTTGGCGATAGGCTTGGCATCTATGTCATTGTGGGACATAGTGTCTCCGGCTAGTCATGGGTGCCCTAGTTGTGCCTCTGGCTACGTCTTGGGGGATATGGGCGTAAAAATACCATTGTAAAAGTTCACTCCTGAACAGATATCTCTATAAGATTGAAGACAAAGCCGTGTGCGGCATGCATGGAGAAATAAGAACATAATATTCTTTAAAATTTATAGAAATTTATTCCAAGCACAGGGCAGGTGCTAAAATAAAAAAAAAGTTGCGAGAAACGAAAGTTATGGCCATTCTAAAATGTGAATTTCATCTGTAATGATGAACTCATTTGGTGGGTACTCAGAATTGTGTATCTATAGGACATAACTACCCGCGTTAACGGGTTAGAAAGGAATGAAAAATTTCGCCACGGGACTTGAATCCTCAGTAGCTCAATTGGTTAGAGCATTCGTCGGCTTAAGACGAAAGGTTACAGGTTCAAATCCTGTCTGGGGCGAAATTTTTTCTTTCTTTAAAATTTATAGAAACATAATATTTAACTAAGATGAGAGGCTGTAGCGAAACAATCAAACAACAAACGAGCTTAACATCTTGAAGTGCCAAGGACATTGCGAAAAATCTTTCAGGATCCATCATACTTACTACAGAAAGAGAGTCCAATTTCAATGAATGAAATAAATTCAAATATCTTAAAAAAAGTATCTTCACGCCCATAGAGGTAGGGCACCAAGGCACCCACGACTAGCCGAAGATACTAAGTCTCACAATCTGATAGATGGCAAACCTCTCGCCAGCCGGGCACATATCCAATCCCGGGCAACGTGATCTTCATTAGGAAACTGAAAATACAAATATTCTATTTTTTAGTTGCCGACCCGGGGATCGAACCCGGTACCTCAAGAAGTCAAGTCGGACCGCTAGACCACACAGGCGAATCAAAATTCTTACAAATATAAAATTCAAAGTATCCTGTGTAACCTTAAAGCATAGAAGTTATTGCCTATTAAATGTTTCATTACGAAAACCGTAAAAAAATAATTTATAAAAGGCGAGAAACCGCACAGTAATAGATCACTCTCGCTTTTTATTGCCGCGGGAATAATTTCACTTTACAAAATGGTGGCCTTACGTATTTTAAGATATTTTTATCGCAATTTAAGCCTTGAATATTAACTTTAAAATATATTTAATACTTAGTAAAGGGTTATATTTCATGCTAGGTAATTTTTAAAATTTCAACATTTTATAATTAGAATTCTGTACAAATTTTAATTAAATATTGAATCTTTGTGAAAAAATAACCCATACAGGGCCGCAAGACATATTATGATAGGTAGTTAATTAAATAAACAAGTCGATTAGATTTCAGTACGTTAGTTGTAACATAACCAAAAAAGTGTTTTCCTCGATTTTTATGGTATTTTCATCAGACCAAGGCTTGGTAGCAATATGATTACCTCGAAAGTAAGCTCTTTCATATGAAATAACAATTTTTATATTTGGTTCAGAAATAATAGAAAAATCATATAACAAGTAAAAAAGTCAAACACATACCCCTTTTTCAAAGTCGATTAAAAATTAGGCAAAGTTTAAGCAGTTAATATAATTAAAATTGTTTTCAGAACAAATTTTTATTTAAATTGGGGCCTTTATTTATGTGCTTATTAAAAATAATTGAAGAGTCTCACAGCTGCCATGTTTATTTTTAATGACTCTTAACTAAGGACAAATAATATTAAAGCTCTACAGAAATGGCTAATTAAAATGTTATTTTACAAAAGAGATGATTATTTTAAAATTAGTAAAATAATGTGAAATAAAATTTATTATCTTGCGGCAATTGAGACAACTCGAAAATCGTGATTTTTTTACGAATTATCACTGTATTCGATTCAAATACAATGTAAAGTCAAAAAACACGTTTTTTTGAGTTGTCTCCGTTTCTAGGTGTGTGAATTATGAGGTCTGGGGTTTTCCTGGTCTGGCCAATCAAAATGTGCCATTTAATTTTTTTAATATAACAATATAACTCGTAATTGGATAAAAGCCCGGTTCGTAATCGGTTTACCACATATAACATTGTTGGACTAAGTACCTTCGACTGATAGTGAGTGCCCTGGTTATAATATAGTTGAATATACTTCTTTAGTCGATATTTTCATACTATGATTTGGTGAAATATATATGAATCAAAGCTCCAACTTATCATATTGTATTTGACATTTCTATAACAATATTATACCTCTAATGTTATTGTGATAGTCAAGTACTTTTTCTGTCTCAGTTTTCTAGAACGATTTTAACAAAATCAATTCATCTAGTTGTTTGAAAGATAAAACGTAATAAATGTTTATGCTAGTATCAAAAACTTATTTTTTTTTCAGAATTAATAATCTCAATAGGTATCTGTTTTTTGTATTTTGGCTTAAAAGGTATGGCAGCCAGTAGCTTACGCTTGATTAAGGTCCAAGATTTAGGTTTACAAAACACCATTAACATTTTTGTTACAATTACGGCTTTGTTACCGTACCAAAACATAAATAAAATATATGAGTGAGAAACTTTTATCTGACCCTTCCTTCGCTGCTGCGTAAAAAATCCGTTTGACTAAGGCACAACTCAAATTTATTTTTATTTTTGACCTCCGGCGAAAAAAGAGTGATGTGTCTGTATGTATGTATAAGTTATAGCATCACAACTTTTAAGCGTTTGGACCGATTTCGATGCGTTTTTTTTTTCATATGCGACATGATGGATATGGTTCTTATCTACATTACAAGTAGCTTTTGTTGGATGTTGTTATAGAATAATTTTAGTGTTATGGCATATCATAGCAAACAAATATACGGCTTTCCTGATTTTAAGAGATGACCGTGGCCTGCATACCCCATAGATATTATTGTTATAATATTATTTCAACCAGCAAAAGTTAAAAACGTCAAAACAATTAGCACGCTATTTCAGAGTAAATCTTTATTTCATTTTGTCCTGACTTTTCCAAAAGCACCGGTTATTGTTTCAACAGTCATAAAGGAAAATAAAAGAATGTTCCACAAAAGTCAGCTACTACGTTTCGCAACGAGATATAAATGTATTACGCCTACTTTTCCGTGGCCATTTTATTGTGTTAGCGTATTCTTTGTTGCCAACGATGCGTGCGCAAACCCACCAGAGCATATTGCTCTATTTTTGTAGCTAATAGACAAAAGTATTGCAACACAAATGTACTGTACAATTTCACTTGTTATTTTAGGGTTGCAATCATGTAAATTTTCTGTTTTTGTTTGTTAAAGTATTTTCGCGGCTATATCCCTTACGAGGTAGGTAGAACTACAACTAGGGCACTCACTACTAGCCGGTGACACTAAATTCAACGATGTGATACCTAGCCTATCGCTAACCCTATACAAATATACAATCCCGGGCAACATATTTTTTTTCATATCGCCTCTGTGGTCTAGCGGTCCGGGTGTTGGACTTGACTACATGAGGTCCCGGGTTCGAATCCCGGGTCGGCCAACAAAAAGAAAATTGGATTTTTCCAATTTTCTAATAAAAAAAAAATGTTGGTCGGTATTGGAAATGTGCCCGGTTGGCGATAGGCTTGCCACCTATTACATTGTGGGACTTAGTGTCTTCGGCTAGTCGTGGGTGCCTTGGTTGTACCTCTGCCTACCTCTTCGGGGATATGGGCGTGAAGATATTTTTTCATTCGAAAATTGAAAAATGCATTTTCACTTTGGTGCTCGATCTGGGGATCGGACTTGAACTTCATAGAGTCAAGTCAACATTGGACAGCTAGACAACAGAGGTGATTTGTTATACATAGCAAATAAACAGATGGCTCTCGTTATGGTAAGAGAAAACTGTCCCCTATAGACACCAAAGATGTTAATGGTGCGTCAGTATGTTGTGTCCGTGATCTTCTTGGATTACGTGTGCAAGTCTATTGGCTACCAACACTCCAGCACGTAAAACGATAATGGCGAGCAACGCTATGGCGGCAGGTATTATGTAAGGTGATGATCCTATTAATATTATAAATGCGAAAGTTTGTAAGTATGTATGTATGGATGTTTGTTACTCTTTCACGCTCGAATGGTTGAACGGATTTGTCTGAAATTTGGAAGACAGATAGATTGTGACCTGGATTAACATATAGGCTATTTTTAATCCCGATCGCACACCGGGTTTCTGTGAAAACGCGGGCGAAGCCGCAGGTAGCAGCTAGTATAACATAAAAACGTCAGATTTTGACGTATCTTTCGTGGTGAAAGATACGTTAACACTACATGAAATATTTAAAAAAACAATGATTGCTACTTACTTAGTGTATACAGGATATAGGAGCCATAACGAGGATTGTTTTTTTAGCATTGTCTGTTGGCATTCACGTCAAAACCTGTGGATTTTTATTAAATTTTGTAGTTTTATAGTCCACGTTAACAGGACTCCTTTTGTTGTTGAAAATGTTTTTTTTTTAAGATGATTGAAGGTAAACAAGCAGACGGATTTCCTGACGGTGAGAAATTCCCCCAGCCTAGAGATAACAAAAAGTGGTAATTTTGCGTTGCCAACCTGTGGCCGGGATCTTAGGGCTCGAGCAAAAGTGAGTTTGCCAGCTACTTTATCTGTAACACGTCAACGACAAGCATTGACGTAACGGCGGCAGGAATAGGTAAGGCAG
>NJDC01008569.1:9501-26398 GCA_002245475.1 Calephelis virginiensis
TATTGTGCTACTGGCTACCCTACCCTCCAGGATAGACCATGCCAGCGTCGTTATGGTGGCAGGTGGCAGAAGAGGTAAGTAAAAATAAATGTGTAAATAATATTGAAAGGCAAACAAGCAGACGGATTTCTTAATAATAAGAAATTCACGCCGCCTAGAGACACCAAAGTTAGTAATGGTGCGTTGCCACCTTAAGGAAAGGATATTAGGTCTCGAGCAAAAGTAAGTTTACCGGCTACTTTATCCTCCGAACCGGAACACGTTGTGGCGGCAGAAAAAGGTAAGGCTGTGGTATCAATCCGGGCGAGTCACTCCGAAACTCTACCACTAGTCAGATGTCACGGTGCTAGTCACGGTAAGCCTATGCTCGCCTTTTACGAGCTGCCTGGCAGGAAGGCAGGTCTATTCAGCAAAGGAGGCCAGACCAACACGGGGAAAATTTTAATTTGATTGAATTAATGAAAATCAATCTATTGATGTTGTAATCGATAGTGCAATTAACATCACTTTTTTATAAATATACTTATTAATAAGAAAGTGATGTTAATTGCACTATTTATAACTCAAGAACGGCTAAACCGATTAGGCTGAAAATTGGTAAGGAGTTAGCTCAGAACCTGGATAAGGAAATAGAATACGTTTTATCATGTTCGATTGTGGGGAAACTGGTAAAAGCAACATTCTACTTTTTCCCATACAAACTGAACGGGTGGAACGAAGTTCGCGGGAACATCTAGTTTTTTCTATAAATTGATTAAGTTACATTCAAAGGATTGTAAATTTACAATTGAAAGTTCTTAATTTAAATTAATACTTTAAATTTACAAAACTCAATTTTCTGACTACTTCATTGTTGTGAATACAAACTTTCAACGTTGTGTTTAAAATTATTAACGAAATTTTGTGTATAAAAAACTGCGTTCGTTTTAGTTTAAAACTGCTTGTTATATTTAAATTAATTTAAGAACGGAAATAAATTAGACCTCTGGGATTAATAGGCTATTTTTTACCCATTACATTCATATCTAATCTATGGATTTGCTGGTGGTCACAAAACTCATTGCTTCACGCCAAGTCTTTTACGAGGTAGGCAGACTCTGGAAACCCCTCTCGGATAATATCCGAGCGATTTGATCATGAAGTGTCAACCTTGGTCTCCCCAGGTATCTACATCCATCTACTTTTGCATTGGCAATCTGTTTTGCCAATATTTCATCTGTCATTCTTTCCAGAACCAGCGGAGCATACCCTTTCTCATTTAACAATAAAACTTTCATTCAATCTTCCTCCTTCTCAGATCTCACTGTTACGAACACGATCTACGAGCGTTTCACGACAGATTTTTCGTAGTGCTCTAATTTCGACCGCATTTATCCTAATGTAATGAATTTTCTGGCATACCCAACTCTCGCTTCCATACGAAAACGTTGGGGTAAGCATAGAATTACGCGAGTAATAGCACTTTGACTCAAAACCTCGCTTTGAAATAGCGTACCCAGCGCTCCATTCACACTATTCCCTGCACACACTCTCTACATCCGCGGTGTACCTTCCATCCACGCTAAAGTACATATCCAAGTTTTACAACTCAAGTAAAAAAATTAAAAATACTAGTCGGATGATGACACCAATATGAGATCACCTCGGAAGTGTGGTACCTATTTTTTAAAACAAGGATTATCAAAATTTGTTTTTCGAGCAATCGCATAATAATCACACAAAAAATATACAGTCAAGAGAATAAGTCAAAGAAGAGTCCTCTTCTTTTTTATAGTCGATTAAAAATTTAGTTTTTCTATGTTTACCGGTTAGCTAATCCAGCGATAAGTTCGTTCCTCTGATTGGATGTTTGATAACAGTATACGAATTGGCGCTTTGCCTTGGACAAATCATAAATAAAAAAAAATAGTAGCTTAAATTGTAAACCTTTTAGCACAATTCACAATTATTTTTTGACTGTATACAATTTGGCACGATATATTATAAAACTGTTTATAAGATGACAGATGTAATCATAATATTAATACGTGAAGCAAAAACTTTGGACCCCTTTTTACGAAAATTGCGCTGACGGAGGAGTGTGAAATTTGGCACACTTATAGTTGACGTGTACGGGAAGTGCAGAACGCTAATATTTTTCAATGATAATGCTTATAAGTGCGTTTAATCAAAAAATAAAACATTACACATACTACCATGCATTTGACGAACACAAACAAATATATTGATGATAACGATAAAAGATCACAGATGGCGCACTAAAAAGTTTGGAAACAAAGTAGTTGGTCTTGAGAAATGAAGATGGCGTTCTTGTCAACAAGATGTTAAAATTTATTATGGTTTAATTTCGACCAATGGGTGGCCACTAGTAAATATAATACTGCGCAATGTATTCATTCGTCGACTTAAGTTGGAAACAAACTATCGTCAGCGAGATAGTTTGTTTCCAACTTAAGTCGACTTAACAACTTAACTTAAGCCTCTGACGGACGCGGGTGATAGCCGCGGCTTATAGGGTATCTAGATGATGAAGGTACATTGAGCCGTGCAAACTATCGGACGTAAGTCGCGGACGTGACCTTGAGCGTTTGGACGTTCACAAGACATCAGTCGCGCTGGATGTTTATGTCAGCCGTAAAGTTGGAAAGAAACTATTGGACACGGCTATTAGGTTATTAATAGTGGCCGGCAATGTTATAACTTATACATTCATGTGTTTCTTTATAAAAATGCATTTTCGTTTTATCAAGTTCCAGCTCACGACTAAAAAAATAAATCTCTTTAAAAATTATCATATAGGAATATTGTTTCTAATCGCCGTAATTATTACCGTATATTGCTAACGATTAATTTCTTCTTGGAGTTAATAATATCGGATACACATAAGCGATTGGAATTATGTCATACGATGTGAACAAAGCGAAAACTGCCGATGGCTACCACGTTCTTATCCAGTTTTTCTGAACTTCATTACATTGAAACAGAAAAGTAGATGAAAATGATGTGGATTTAGGATTTCGTATTAAAATAGTAACGCTACTCTCGGTCATAATTAATTAGTACCCATCATCCGAACAGGAATATACCGCTTTTTATGCGTATTTTCTGTCATTTATCAACGTATCAATGAAATCTGCCGTCACATTTCTTTTTTACATGCATCGAATTCTAGTTGGGCTTCACAAAACCACTAGATGGATGTTATCGCCAAATTTCATGCTGCGTTCTTTGTGATTTTCGTTTCCTCGGCCGGTATATGTATTTTTTATCTACCAACCAACCAACCAACTATTAGTAGACTACGACAGCTCACTTACAACAAACAATGTTTTTACAAAATCAGAAATCCTACTAATATTAAAATGCGAACGGTTGTATGCTTGATAGTCCTTGACGCAAAAACTGCTAAATCGGTTTTCATAAATTTGGCACATATAGAGGGTAACTGGGATTAATACATAGGATAGTTTTATCACGAAAAAAAATTCCTGTGGGAACATTAACCACGGGGGCGACGCCCCGGGTAACGGCTAGTATTCACTAAAGCATTAAGAAAACTGTTTCCATCTTTATTGATACAGCTGTCCAAGCGCAAGTAGTTTGTGTACTTTTGCGGGTTAGATGAATTCGGTTAATTTGTTCGAATATAATTATGTTTATCCATATCCATACTCTAACTTATATAAAAGCGAAAGTCTGTTTGTCTATTACGTTATCATGGCTAAACCACTGAATCTTTTGAGATGAAAATATGCAAATAGTAGACGACCTGAGTTTAAATGCGGGCTACTTTTTCACAAATAAACCTCCAAAGAACTAAAAAAGGAGGTGAAAATTTGTAAGAAAATGTATATTCTAGACAAAGTCGCGGGCATATACACAATGGTGTATAAAGCCTCATGAAATAATTAAGTTTAAAAAATAACGTTAGAACCTTCTATCAAGTAATAAAGATTCAAAAAAGGTTAAATGGCATTGGTAAAAGAAGTAGTGACTTCACCCCTATATCCACGAAGAAGTAGGCAGAGGCACAACCATGACTAGCCAAAAGCACTAAGTCCCACAAAGTGATAGGTGAGAAACCTATCGCCAACTGGGCACACATCAAATCAAGCTTACGTTATTTTTGTCAAAAAAAGAAAGTACACATTTCCTTACAGAGGCTTTTTTAAAGTGCCATGTTTTTGTACTTAAGTTCGTGTGCGACCCTGGATACCAGGTTTCCTCTTAAATATGATATTCCCTGAGTTGGTCTGAGTCCGCAGAGTGAAATAGGTATATCATCTGCCTCTCCGCTAGGCTGCTCATGAGAGGTA
This sequence comes from Calephelis virginiensis, assembly GCA_002245475.1. Classification (NCBI taxonomy): domain Eukaryota; kingdom Metazoa; phylum Arthropoda; class Insecta; order Lepidoptera; family Riodinidae; genus Calephelis; species Calephelis virginiensis. Next base: position 13,818 of record NJDC01008569.1, read on the forward strand.
AGTACTGGTTAAAATATAGGTCAGTACCAACAAGACAAGTGGTAGTAGAGTGCTATGTACGAACATGACCTGGTATAGATACACCGCCCTACCTGCCACCATTATGACTGTCATGTTCCGGCCCGGGTAGCCGGTGGACTAGCACAATAGGACTAACATCCCGGATGCAGGACATAACGCTCCAGTAACATCTATTGTGTTTATAGGTCACTGTTATCTATTTCCTTCAAGAGACCCGAGTGCTTGTTCGCTGACTATTAAGAAACATGAAAAACAATATTCAAATCTATATATTAATTGTCAAATTTCAAAATGTCAAATGTCAAATACGTGATGCCAAAGCTTTGGACCCTGTTTTACGAAAATTGCGCGGACGCAGGAGCATAAAATTTAGTATACTTATAGTTTATGTGTAGGAGAAGTGCAGAACACTAATATTTTTAATGATAATGTTTATGAAGTGCATTAATTCAAAAAATTAACCATTGCAGGTACATTACATTTCACACACACAAACAAATATATTGATGATAACGATAAAAGATCACAGATGGCGCACTAACTATTCATAAAGTTTGGAAACAAAGTAGTTGGTCTTGAGAAAAGAAGATCGCGTTCTTATCAACAAGATATTAAAATTTATAACGAATTTCGACCAATGGGCGACCACTAGTATAAATAAATTGTATTTTTTATGTTGCAATAGCAACCATCATAATATCAAGTCTTGAAGGTCTAATGCCAAAGGCTATCCTCTTGTGAACTCACCTAAATAATATTTCCGTTAATCATACTTCCAAAATCCGAATTCAGACAATTTGGTTCCCCTTTCTCACCCTGGTCCTTGAATTAAAAGTTGATTTTTCAAGGACAATTATTTTTGCATTTTAACCTCCATTTGGATGAAGTATTTGTTTATGGCTACATCAAAATATACCGACTGGTTTGTAACTTTACTTGCAATATACTAACGACGGCAAGATACGTGCGATGTTTGTGCAATAATTGCTATGTACGAATCATGCAAAAACATACGATTGCTTTCACAATTTGGTGTTATTTGAAACAAAGCATTTGATTGCTTTTTACAACCAATAGAGCTTGTACATACAATTTGGATAACATAACTACGTTACAATTAAAATAGTCTCTACACTGTGGGCCAATGTCTTTACGCAATGTGTACTTCAACTATTAGTCAAATTGAATGAGTTACTTTTACAAGAAACATTTATTTTTATTAATTTTACTCCAATGACACGTAGTCAAATATACGTACGACCATATTTTTTCTCAGTTATTTTCTCAAAATCTTTTTCTATTTCATATTAAGTGTGATTTTGTTGATTTTTTAAACTGTACGTAGGTTATTTATTATTTGAACTGAAACAAGTATATTATATAAAGAGATTAAATGTTCAGTCATTACAGTTAGATAACGCTAAGATGGAATAGAATTATTAATAGATTTGTTAATATGTTCGATATTAGGCTAATTTTTCAATATGTTTTCTCGAAAATAACGAAATTAAGATCTATTTAGCCTAAAATGTCACTAATTAGCTACATACTAATGAGCTAATACAAATTTAGCCCAAACACAAGACAAGTGCTGAAATAAAAATACCTTGAGAGAAGTAGATTTTGAACTGAAGTAGATGTAAAAAAGGCCGAAAATACGTAGATCTACGTAAAAAGACGTAGATATGGCAACGCTGCATTATGGGATTGAAAGTTCTTAGCCAAGCTTGTCTAATCGTGGATCCCCCGGTGGTATCTCTTCCTGCATGATGAGGGATATGGAATTGAAGGAACTATTTTTTCTAAATATGAGCAGATAAATTTCTCAAGTAAGTCTCTTTACGCCCATATCCCCGAAGAGGTAGGCAGAGGCACAACCAGGCCACCCACGATTAGCCGAAGACAATAAGTCTCATAATGATAGGTGGCGAGCCTATCGCCAATCGGGCACATATCCAATCCCAGGTAATTTTTTTTTAATAGAAAATTGGAAAAATCCAATGTTTCTTTTTGTTGCCCGTATTTTATAAATTTCTTAGACGTAAGAAATACCCCAGATGTTTGAGATTCCAGCGAAAATATACTGCGTACTCCAGATTGCAGAACACGACAACGACAAACACTATTGTTATTTTCGCTTTGTTTGTCGATGAGCTAGCCTACATGTTTAAGTCCACTGACCAACAGGGAGGCTCGAGTTTGATTCCTGAGGTGGGCCAGGAATTTGTGTGATGAAAGTTCAGATGTCTGCATTTTCGGACTTAGGGTGTTTACTAAATTTATTCTGGTATCTATTTAAGTATTTTTTTGTATTAGAATCATTGACTAGCTCCTATAACACAAGCATATAATTTGCTTACTTTAAGGTTAGATTTAATTTGTATATCTTGCTCAGGGATATTTATTTATTATAGGTATTTCAATCACATTGCAAGTGAATAGCATTTGAATAAATACCATTCCATATTAATTATTGGCAAATATCGTGTGGCGGCAAATATGTTGATTAGTTGATTTCGGCGGACCATTGTTGCTTTGTTATTGTTATTAAAACAAACTGTGTATTCAACGCTTGTTTTTAGACTATACACGATGTAATTGAAAATATTTAATTTCTGTTTCTGAGACCTCATCATCTAATTCAGACTTGGCGGCAAACGTCGGAAGTACGTTCTTACAAATAAAAAAGAAAAAAAGGATCTTTATTCCCATAATCCATTTCCAGATATAAATATCTGGGAATATATTATATCGCCAACATGATATGAAAACACACATTTTCTTTAGTTTTTTTTTTAAGTCCAACCCGAGGATCGAGCCCGGGACCTCAAGAAGTCAAGTCCGATGTCGGACTGCTAGACCAAAGAGGCGAACACAAAAATAAATATTTAAAATTAGTTCAGAAACGATGGAGAAATCGTTTAACATACGTGAAACATGTATAATAGTCGTACATGTAACTTCTTTTTTCAAAATCGGTCAAACATCTTATTCACAGTTATGATATCTTAAGTTTCCATCTTCACTACATAGTATAAAACAAAGTCGCTTTCTCTGTCCCTATGTCCCTTTGTATACTTAAATCTTAAAAACTACGCAACGGATTTTGATGCGGTTATTTTTAATAAAATTTATTTAAAGAGTTATATATAAGAGTAATATATAAGAGTTATATAAGAGTTTTGTTATATTATGTATACTAGCTGACCCAGCGAACTTCGTATCGCTTGACACTAATGCTTCGATAGTAGCGCAGTCTGCCGGACCCAATGTGAAACATTCCAAAATCAACAACTACTTATTATTAAAAAAATAATTAAAAAATCATTTTCCAGGAGACCAAATTGTGTGAATCTAAACCATTCTCGAATTCCCTTGAACACACACGAAAAGTTTCATCAACATCGGTCCAGTCGTCTAGAAGGTGTTCAGTGACAAACACGCGAACACAAGAATTATATATATAAAGATTTTTATACCCGAGCAAAGCAGGGGCGGGCCGCTAGTAGATAATATAGCAACTTTCTTGCACTTATTCTGAACTTATTTTTTACTGAAATCTGTTGCACGAAGACTAGAAATAATAAAAGAGTAAGCGTGGGTTTGTCATTGGTCCAGATGCAGACTGATAGCTCGTTTACTAACTTCCCCTATAAAGTAGAGCAATATGGAGATGAAAAACAAGATAAGGCTGCATGTAAAGTGCTCAACTTTTATTCAAGAACTACAAATTCTAAGTTTTATAACTAATCAACTACTCCACCCTTTATTTTGCAACTGCTTTTCTTATCTAAATTCTTCATTTAAATGTTATTCAAGTTGCAATCTTTTATTTTTATTAACCGTGTACAAATTACATATTGCTGTTGTTCACCTATGATACATACACACACACGCATACACACACGTGCACACGCTGACACGCACACACACACACACAAAATTTGTATATGTTAAAACAAATATGGCGGTTTCAGCTATTAAACGATAATTTTGGTCCGCCAATTTCAATCTCATGAAAATTATTTTTTGGAAATTGGGAACATTTCCAACTTTTTTTTCGCATAAACTTTAGAATAGAATAACTCTTTATTATGAACTCTCGTTTCCCCGTTTTGGTCCGGGCTCCTTTGCAGAATAGACCATCAGCCTTTCTGCCAGGCAGCTCTTAAAAGGCGAGCATAGGCTTTCCGTCACTAACACCGTGATATTCTACTAGATGGTAGAGTTGCGCACCGACTAGCCCGAATTGGTACCACCGCCTTATATAACCCTGCCGCCATAACCTCAGTGCTTGCCGTTAACGTATTCTGGTTCAGAGAATAATGTAACCGGTTCATTTACTTTTGCTCGAAGCCTAACATCCCGGCCTCAGGTTGGCAACGCACCATTAACACTTTTGGCGTCTCAAGGCGGCGTGAATTTCTTACCACCTGGAAATCCGCCTGCTCGTTTGCCTTCCAATACCATAAATAATACACTGAGGTATATTATATACTATTCTATCTCTTATATTTAAGAACATTATTTTGGTGAGGAAATCTTGTCTAATCTTTTCTTATCTTGTCTCCGTCTTCTCTTTCAATTTCTGGATTTACTTACTTATCCTTTAACTAATTTATATAGTTCTTCCTTAGTCTCTCTTTTTTTTTAATTAAGCTGCAGAGGGACTAAGAAAAAATATCATAAATTATATGCTTTCAATGTGAGTTCTAGTCAAGGACACTAATATATATAAAAAATATAAAATGCTGTAACAATAACAGGTTTAATAAGCACCCAGACTCAGAAATCCAGACAAATGTTTGACCATGTTGGTAATCCTCAAGATTCATATCAGACTCGTGGTTAATAATAATCAAAGTCCGGTGCTTGCAATCCGGACTCCACTGATGCGTGTCCTTTGATCTGTGAGGCGGTCAATTTTAGCATAACATAAAGGTTTAAGATTTTTTTTAAATTACAAAGTAAAATATCGAGAAATTTGTAACTTTGTTGATGCTGTATTTTTGCGTTGTACAAAAGTATGCAAGCGCTTTTAAAGGTTTGACCGAAGCCTTATACGGATTACTCACGCTTTTATTTTATTTCAATAAATTTTGGCTCGTTATATTACAATATTGGTTTATAGAAAACGGATAGATACGGATTATGATATATAACCTAAAGTGATATTAAGTTTAATCAAACGTGAAAGATTGCATTAGCGTCCACTCCTCTTTGTATTCATAAAGTTTTAAAGCCTGACTATCCCACGTCCAAAGCAGGTCGAAGAATTTTTAGAAGGTAAATAATTTTAACATTTTTCTTTTATGTTTTAGATTTCAAAGCCACTCAGTAATGGAACTTTAACACTAACTTATGGTTCGTAAAACTTCGTTACAAGTTTTTTGTGCGGACACTATACAGTAGTGAAATAATTTAGTAATATAGATTACTGGGTTAATACAGTGAATTTACAGGTTATTCGCCTTAAGAACGCAATGAATAACCACAATTACCCAATCAAAATACTCATAATTAAAAAAATAGTATATTCAAGTCCCTACCGCTGACTGCCTACTACTGGCAGAGCTAAAATCAGGGCTCTACGACTGGTCGATGATACTAAAGCCCACAATTTAATAAGTGGCAAGAATAGCGCCAATTGGACATATTCATTCAGTGAAAATAGAATCGGGAATGGAATTTATGTATGGTTCCAAATTAAAATTTTTGTTGTTTTTGTTGTCAGCCGGGTCGGCCAACAAAAAGAAAATTGCTTTTTCATTTTTTTAATTCAAAAAAATGGTGGTCGGGATTGGAAATGTGCCCGGTTGGCGATAGGCTTGCCACCTATCACATTGTGGGACTTAGTGTCTTCGGCTAGTCGTGGGTGCCTTGGTTGTACCTCTGCCTACCTCTTCGGGGATATGGGCGTGTAGATACTTTTTTTCTTTTTTTTTGTTAAATTACAACTGCTTTTCATTTAAGTTGCATAAATTATTTATTTTAAATAAAGTGCTATTTTTAGTTATATCATTATATGTGTGTATTGCGAATTTCATAATGGACAAAAACACCGAACAAAGAGTTTGTCTTAAATTTTGAATTGCTAATAGAATTTCGTGTTTGGCGTCAAAGAAAATATCACAGAAGGTGAATCGATTTTATAAAAAAATCCTGCTTATTGGTAGTACAAAGCGTTTAAAAGCCGTCAAAGTGTGATAGAAGATGTGCCTCGCTCTGATAGGCAAGCAACATCTAAAACTGAAGTTAACATCCCTAAAGTAAAGGAAACTGTGACTGCAAATCCTCATTTAACTTTGAGAGAGATTGCTGCCGAACTTTTTGTATCAGCTAACAAGTCCCTTTCATTTTAACCATTCGATTCAATCGATTTAACGATTCCATGTTCGACATTCAAACTAGCTAGCATTCTTCGGATTGGCGCTTTCCCACTGAACCAAAACCAAAAATACCACGTCAAATTCGTTCAGAAGTCAAAGTCATGTTAAATGTTTTCTTTGACTATCACAGTGATGTGCACCCAGAATTTTTGCCGGAAGAGCAAACGGTAACGGTAAAAAAATATTACTTGAGCGTTAAGCGGCATTCAAGAAAACAAATTATACGAAAAAGACAAGATTTGTCGAAAGAAAAATGGTGGATTTTAAACCACTGTGCGCCTTCGCACAAAGCTATCACTGTAAGCGAATGTATGATCAAACATTCAACAAACACCATCGAGGAACTACTACATTCACCAGATATGGCTCCAGATAACTTTTTCGTTTTCTTAAACTCAAGTAACCACTTCCTGGCACCCGCTGCCAAACGGTTGAAGACTCAGGGCAAGAACAGATCTTAATGCCGAAAAAAGCTTTAAAAATGTTTTGAATATTTGATTATTTGTTAAATGTATCGTTTCTAAAGAAGCATAAAGGTGACAAAATAAATTTTGATGAATCACTAAAACTTTGTATATTATTGATCTTTTTTTCGGTATTTTCTTGACAGAGTAATACTGAGTAGTATTACTCTGTCAAGAAATGTATACTCTAAAAGAAAAAGTGTATACTCTAAGTAATCGTAATACCCTAATTTCTAATAATAATAATATTATAAATGCAAAAGTTTGTATGTTTATTTGTTACTCTTTCACGCAAAAGCTGTTGAACCGATGTTTATGAAATTTAGCACATACATAGAAGGTAATTTGGATTAACACGTACAATAGTTTTTATCCCAAAAAGAACCGTTCCTGTGAAACCATTTACCACGCGAGCGACGCTGCGGTAGTTATATATTTTTATAAATTAGATTTATACGAAAAACGACAAGTCCGCTGAGTTTCTTTCACCGGATCTTTGAGTTAGTGGCTACGTTTTGATCCGGTGGTAGATTTTTGATTTATAAACCAAGTCACAAGACCTTTGTGTGGTTTATTTGAATGAAATATAATTCTACTAACTGTTGCCCACAGTATAACCCCTGTGGTTAATAGTCCCAGGAACAGCAATATTAACACACATAAAAACTATCCTACAAGTTAATCTAAGTTACCATCTATGTGTGTGCCAAATTTCATCAAAATCGCTTCAGCAGGATTTGCACTAAGGTGTTACAAGCAAACATACAAACTTGCGCATTTGTATTGTTAGTATAATATACTATGTAGCCACTGACACAATCCAGAAATGTACACTACTAAATTATTCCATATACGGTGCTACTATCACATGAGCCACAAAAAGCTCGTAATGAACTTTTACGAACCGTAAGTTAGTGTTAAAGTTCCATTACCGTAGTGGCTTTGAATTCTAAAACATCAAGGAAAAATTTCGAAATTTTATAAGTTCTTAGAATTCTTATACTCGGCGTTGACGTGGGATGCTTTGGCTTTATGCAAAACTTTATGGATAGAGATACCAGCTAATGCAGTCTCTGAAGGCTGATTAAATTTGCTTTGATTATTATTTAACTATCCCGCCGTGATCACAGCCGATATAACGATTCAAACATCACCAAAAGTACAAAAGTTAGACATTCATTTAACTAAAAAGAAAGCAAAGATAGGCTGTCTCCTTCACCTTAGGATTGTCAGGCAGAGATCGATCTGATTTCTGAAGCGATAAGACCACCTTTTTGCACCTAAGTTAAATATTATAAGTGAAAGGGTGTATATTATCTTTAAATTTTGGTACAAGATAAAGTGTATTAATTCATTCATTCGTTCAAAGGCAAAAGCACCCACGACTAGCCAAATACACTCAAGTTCCACAACGTGATAGGTGGCAAACTTTTCGCCAACCAAGTAAATATCTCATCCCGGGCAGCGATATTTTTGTAAGTAAATTCAAAATACAAGTTTTCTATTATTTTTCTTGCTCGACCTGAGAATCACACCCGGGATCTCGAAAAGTCAACTCCGCGATATGTAAAAAAGGTCATTATATAACTGCAGAATATCTAGATAACAATGATTAAGAGTGGTTGCTACTCAAATGTGGGTTTAATATATTTTATAACCATATTAAAAATAAGAAAAAATAAGCCCATTGAGTTTCTTTCACCGGATCTTTTCAGAGAGAGGCCACACTCCGATCCGGCGGTAGATTTTAGAATTGTAAAGACGTGTCATAAGTACTTTTTGTGTGGTATGTGTGAATTAAAATATTTTTATTTATAAACGTTTTTATTTAGTGACGTCATTTGTTATTTTTCATTCATTTATCATTTTTTTTTATGTCGATGAAATCGGTTTGATAAGGGTAATAGAGATGCTATAGCTACAGAGCGCGGCGAGTGCAGAGCGGCGCGCGGGTCAGCGGGAGAGAGGTCGCATTCCAGCGAAGGCTTGGAACCGGTACGTAAAGTACAGGTTCTGTACCGGTATTTAGCGGTTCTTGCCATTTAGATACCCGGTGTCTAACAAGTAGTGGTACTAATACCGATAAAAACCGGTATCCAATTAAGGCACCCGTTAAATACAAGTGCGACGTTGCCAATTTTCCGTTTTAGGTATCAGTATTATTTTAATCTCTCATGAAGGAACAGAGATCTCTTCGAGTGAAGAAAAAATGAAAAGTAATATATTTCTTAGTACCGGTATTATTGAAACAGTACCTGTATCAAAACCCTTAAACCAACAGTACCGGTACTAAGTCTAGTTCCGGTACACACAGTACAGGTATCGCCTTGGTATCGATATTACTTCAAGGTAATTCCTAAAAATAACCGGTATTTCAAGCCCTGATTCCAGCGAAGTACAGGGTTGATTCGTGATTCGAGCAAGTTGTACAATAACCTGGAGACAACCTTGGCCTATATGACACCACACTTGAACCGTGGTCGAGATACCATTGATGCTACCAGTGCGTTTTTGTTCTGTGATTCGGATGCTAGGTCCACTTTGTAAGTCTACTGGTTACACTACCCTCTCGACCAGAATATGATAGTGTCGTTATGAGAGCAGGAATAGGAAAGGAGCAGGAATGGCGGTTGATCTTTACCAGGCCAAGTTATTGCACAGCATTATATCATAGATTGCCTCTGTGGTCTAGCAATCCAGGCATGGGACTTGAATTCATGAGGTCTCGGGTTCGATTCCTGGATCGGGCAGCAATGGTGTGCCCGGGTGGCAATAGGCTTGCCACCTATCACATTGTGGGACTTAGTATCTTCGGCTAGTCGTTGATGCCCTGGTTGTGCCTCCACCTACCTTTTCGGGGATATGGGCATGAAGATACTCACTTTAGTAACGCCTTCGCTTTTCTTGTGTTTTAAATACTTTTGTTGGTAAACGACAACCATTTCCCAATTTTCCTAGACTTTAATAGTGTGCAGCTTTCTTGTCCCTAGGATCTTTAACGAAACGGAAAGGAAATTTTACAGAGTGTAACAATAGCGAGCAATAACTACGGTAGAATGAATAAGGTTGTGGTATTAAAGAGGTACTGCCAAAGCATATATTTTTTTTATCGCCTCTGTGGTCTAGCCGTCCGGGTGTTGCACTTGACTACATGAGGTCCCGGGTTCGAATCCCGGGTCGGCCAACAAAAAGAAAATTGGATTTTTCCAATTTTCTAAGAAAAAAAAAATGTTGGTCGGGATTGGAAATGTGCCCGGTTGGCGATAGGCTTGCCACCTATCACATTGTGGGACTTAGTGTCTTCGGCTAGTCGTGGGTGCCTTGGTTGTACCTCTGCCTAGCTCTTCGGGGATATGGGCGTGAAGATACTACTACTACTACTACTATATATTTTTTTGTCCAGATTTTCCATACTGCAAATAACTAAAATTAAGGTAGTAATACTTTAGCAGACACCTCAATAGCCTCAATAATAATATGATGATTTCGAAACTATAATAGTTTTTCATTACTTGAAAAGAAGTACAAATAAACACACTTGCGTATTAATTCTATTACTTTGGATTATCAGTTAGTAATTTTTATTACTAGATTCCCATGAACCCTTTAAGTCCATAAAAAAATAGTTTATATCCTTTTCCTTTAATTTACTTGTATGTTAAAATTCATTTAATAACTTAGCTGCTCTGACATAAATACACATAATTTAATTTGATCGTCCTGTTGGTTGAGTGGCTAGCGTACATGCCTACATCGACCAACCGCCAAGCTTGGGTTCGATTAATGACGGGGGCAGGCATTTGTGTGATGAATGTTTCATTTCCGGGACTTGGTGTTCATTAAATTTATTCTGGTATCTGTTTAAGTATTTCTATGTATTAATATCGTTGACTGACACCCATAACACAAGCTATAATTTGCTTACTTTGGGATAAGATTCAATTTGTGTAACTTGTCTAGGGATATTTATTTATTATTTTCATATACATACACATACTTTTAATAATTTACAGTTTTAGTGTATGTTTTTAATTTCTGCAAAAAGGAACGATCGGTCCTTGTCCTACGCCAAGATCACTCTAGTTTACCATAACGAAATGAATTCTATGAGCCCCATAACTGTTTCAAACTAACTTTGATATTATTTCTGTTAATAACAACAGAGGCAGATAATTAATTTAACAAGTAATAACAATAGTTTTCTAATGTAATTATTTTACTTCTTCCAAGTATCTGATAAACCTTCAAGTATATTTCTATCAATCATTTTTATGAAGTACTAGCTGCTACCTGCGGCTTCGCCCGCGTTTTCACAGAAACCCGGTGTGCGATCGGGATTTAAAATAGCTTATATGTTAATCCAGGTCACAATCTATCTGTCTTCCAGATTTCAGACAAATTCGTTCAGCCATTCGAGCGTGAAATAGTAACAAACATCCATACATCCATACTTACAAACTTTCGCATTTATAATATTAATAGGATAGGATCATTTGCATTTCATTGACCGCCTCGTTGGTCGAATGGCTAGTGTACACGCCTAACTACATTAACCAACTGCAAGTGTCGAGTTCGATTCCCGACGGGGGCAGGTGTTTGTGTGATGAACATTTAGATGTCTGCACTTCCGGGTCTGGGTGTTTATTAAACATATTCTGGTATCTATTTAAGTATTTGTATGTATTAGAATCGTTGACTAACACCCATAACACAAGCATTTAATTTTCTAACTTTGGGGATAGATTCAATTTGTTTGAATTGACCAGTGATATTTATTAATTTATTTATCATGCTTATAGTTTTAATTGTAATGTATTTTAATTTCAGTATTTATGTTTTAGAAATAAATAAAAGTCTTTGTTTTTTGAGGACAGTACAAATGGGAAACTAAAAATCGTGCTATTTCACCGATGTTTGTCAATTTATTTTATTTTCAAACTGATTTTATAGATGTTTCACATCAAAAGCGGGATTCAAATATTGCTGACTACTTCGTATGTACTGGCCTCTTTTTCAAAGAGTATGTTGAAGACAACTAACAAAGTTAAAATAAAAGATAATTGTAGTACGTCGCTCTCTTGTGGACGGGATGTTAGGCCTATTTTTTTTATGTTATAGGAAGGTAAACAAGCAGACGGATTTCCTGATAGTAAGAAATTCAGGCCGCCTAGAGACACCAAAGATGGTAATGACGCATTGCCAACCAGAGGTCCAGATGTTAGGCCTCGAGCAAATGTAAGTTTACCGGCTACCTTACCCTCCGAACTGGAACACATCATGACGTTATGGCGGCAGGAATAGGTAAGGCGGTGGTACCAATCAGGGCGAGTCACTGCGAAACTCTACCACCTAGTACTGCACCTATTCTGCAAGTCTTCCAGCTACCTTATCCTCCGGGTCGGAACATGACAACTCAGTATAGCGGCAGAAATAGGTAAGGCGGTGTAATCCGGTCAATAGCAGAACATCAGCCTACCAGCAATGGTCTTGTTAGCAAAGACCTAGGTATATTTGAACCAGTGCTCGCTTTTTCCGAGCTGCCTGGCAGAGTGGCAGATGGTTTATTCTATTTAGTAGACCCGGACTAACACGCGGACAATATTCTTCTTACTTGTAAACTAGCGGCCAGCCCCGGCTTTGCACGGTTATGGAATATACATATAAACCTTCCTCTTCTATCACTTTATCTATTAAAAACCCGCATCAA